>SNQJ01S0035660.1:76630-89021 GCA_010110895.2 Picea sitchensis
CTTTGAAAGTAAACTGAGGGAGCGGGGTTATGAAATTCTGAAATCATCGGAGCCACCCATTGTCAAGGAGGACACATGGCGAGATATCAATGTTTCGTTGATTCGTAGTTCGGGATAGATAGAAGTAAAGGTCGTGAGAACTCACGAAATCCGAGTTCGCAACTTGATCGTAATTGTCGATCAAAGGAGAGAATGTGGACCGTTGATTGTCCGGGGAAGTCCCAAGTTCTGAAATCATCAGACCGTCCATCGGAAGGGACACGTGGCAAATGATCTGCGTTTCGCTGACTCGCACATTAGAGAAGTCAAAGGGAAGAATTCTAGGAATTCGCGAGGCCCGAGTTCACGACTTGATAGTGGTCGTCATATCTAGAGGAGCACGAGCCATTGATTTGGCACTCTGAAATATCGACATTTCGGGAGTTGGAAGTGAGTGCTATTTGATCTAAGCCATAGGATCGAGGGAGGATTTGGGCCGTCAGATTTGAAGTATCAAGAGTTTAGACCTTGGGAGAACGGAGGTGAATCACATCGGGAGTTCCCGATACGTGAAATCACAACGCGCTCGAAATATTGGCCCACAGTCATAGAGAAGGGTCACATCAGTGAAGGAGAATAGAGGGGATAACACGCGCTAGGCTCCTGTCGGGATTTCAGAGGTCGAGAGAATCGGGGTGAATCACTTGTGAAGACTCGATACACGAAATCGCGAAACGCCTTTTGAGTTAGGCGAGTGGTCATAGCCACGGTCGCAAGAAGGAAGGGGCATAGCCAGAGAAGATCTAGCGCCCGATTGGCGTAGAAGTTGAACAACGCTCAGGAGAGAACTCACAGGTCTCATACGACCTACGTATTTAGAGAAAGGACCCGTGTAAGTGGGTTTGGGATCTAGCAGAGACCCGGAGAGTCAATCAGACTCGGTTTCTTGATCGATCCTAGACCGGGAGGTCACGCAACCCTTAGGAGAGAAGGGGGGCCTGCATCATATTCTCATTATTTTTATGTCTCTTACATATTTTTTAATGTTCTACCAATAAGTGTATTTATCATGGTAACTATTATAATTTTGTTTTTTATTTAATTTTTAAATTTTATTAGATATTTTATTATTATAAATATGTTTATGAATAATTTCAAATTATTTTAGTAGATTTTTATTCACCATAAGTTTAGTTAAAAATATATGTATTATTATGCAAAATGTTACTATGTATTAGGAATCTCAAAATTAGTAAAGAAGGAGTAATGTTTTTTAATTGGTATGTTTTGGCACTTCCTCTCATTTCGAGGATGGTACCCAATGTAACTAGATTCAAAGCTTTGTTGTGTCACTTACTTGAATAGAACCTAGGTGGGGAGGATTGTTGGGTATATGTGTTATATTATTTGCATGTGTGTGTGTGGGCGCGTCAGATACGACAACTGTGTTTGACGATCCCTCCCAGTAGTGCTCTGCCATGTTCTTTCCTAGGGGGGTCCCAGGGGAGGGGCAAGTATGCCCCCCCCCTAGTTACGCGCAACGTTCGGGGCAACGGCCCGAATTTTGTTTTTGGGCGGTTTTTGTTATTTTTAGCGAATTTGTAAATTAATCTCGGATTAAGGGATTAGGGTTTTGGTAGCTACGAAATACCTAAAAACATTGTATATATTGTATGATGAATGGTGAAATTCGAGATAATGAATATAAGAAAGGTTTTCCCGGTTGAGGGTTTCTGGTATAAAATCTCTGTGTACTCTGTGTATGAGCGATTGATTAATTTCTGTCTTGCTTAAGAATCTATATGCATTGCTTTACTTCGCAGGTTTAAAACTTACAAGGATAATTGTCCATCACATAACCATTGAGGCTAGACCTAATTGACATCTAAACTCTAGTTCTATTAAGCATGAAGAGGGTTCAAAAAAGAAATTGAAATTGAAATATTTCCATCCTTAAAAGATCTTGAGTTAAGATAGATCTAGCCGATGTGTGTGTGTGTGTGCACGCGTGCGTGTAGATAAATTGGTTCTTGGTGTGTGTGTGTATAAATTGGTGCTTGGTGTGTGTGTGTGTGTGTAGCACTAATGTTTTTTTTTTTCGCACTAATAAGAATAATTTATATTAAAGAAACTACGGATGAACTCTATAACATAGAGATAAAAAAAATGTTTGTTTTTGAGCTACCATTGTCAGAGAATTATAGCTAGGTACATAACTTCCAAAAATATATCATAAATGCATGTCCAATTCCACCTAAAAGGCCCAAAAGTATACAAATTAATAAATTGATCCAATAGCAACACTATTTGAAAAAACATAAAATTAAAAAAAAATTAAAATGACTCCCATTATAGAATTCAACAGTGTTGGCAGTTTCACTACCATACACATTCGTAGCATCTGCAACTCTCAAGTTATGCCCAACAAGACCATGGGTCTTTCATTTGAAGTTTTACAGGAGGAAAAGTCAAAAGGGCTATCACTACGATTGAAAAGGAGACACAACAAATCCTTTAAAGGGAGGTGCAAGAGAGACATAATGTGCCCAATTAGGGCTTGCAAATATGCCAAGGCAAAGACCATTTCCAATTACTTCCCTTTGATAATAATGAAGGCATGTGATCTAGCCTCCCATTCCCTCATACCTAGTATTTGATTCCCTATTTTGATATGGATTTGGTCCCTTGCTGAATTGTTCTCCAAATTCTCCTCCTCAAACCCACCCCTCCACCTTATCCATTGGATAACCGAATAGGTCACATTTCCTTGGGTGGATCCTACATATTTTTCACACTAGTAGAGCCCCTTCCTAAGTTGTATAAGTTTGAAAATGATGCAATAACCATTACAATAGTTAAAAGCCTTCATGGCACTTTCTAATCAAGGACAATGGACTAGTCAACACAAAGAGTCTCGAAGGAATCACTTAAAACGCCTAATGTGAAGAGTGAAAATAATTTCATCTCGAATGAATATCTAAACTAATATCCAACTTGTCAAGAATGCCTTTAAATCTAGGGAGGGTCTACATTAAGTCATGGATGGACCAAATAATCCCACATGCAGGAACCATGACAATTGAAGCATGCTTATTTAGAAAGGAATGAGTGAATGCATACATATGAAGAGATGGGTGTTGAGACCATTTAATACCCCACCTCCACCTCATCGCCATGATATGATAGGTGTTACAACAAGGAACTTTGATCCTTCAACCACATCACTTCATGGGAGGGGGCATGTGGAGTTGGAATCTTTCCCCTTGTCCTTTACCCTTAAAAAACCCTTCTTTCATTTAAGCCTTGTGTTTTGTTGGTGGTTTTCCTCAACATTTAGCATTCATAGAACTTGGAAGTATTGAACTTGTTCAATATTGATTCCCATTGATATGACTCAATTGCATATTTGGTGAAATTTAGGTTGGAAAGATATTTTCAAGTCAAGTAATTAACATTAAGTCATTGATCATTGTCACCTTCCAAACCCCTTTGCTTCGGAGAAAATTAAGTCATTGAAGCACTACAAACACTTCTTCTTTGTTGTTAGTGGTTATGCCCAACCTCCACACAAATTCCAAGAATTTTTGTCCATTGGAGTCATAGAAAACCCCCCCACATCTGCCACCCATTGTATGCACAATTATTATACATTTCATCCAACCTAGTTGTCATTTTTTTTAATTTCTAATATTGTATTGGACTTACTTATGCCATGTGTCATGTCACACCTCATGTCTCTCAATGAAATAATATACTAATGAAACAATCATCATTACATAGTTTATGTTATGTCACACCTCACCTCTTTGGATCCAAAAAATATTAATAACAATCATCATTACATAGTTTATGTTATGTCACACCTCACCTCTTTGGATCCAAAAAATATTAATAACAAAAATCATCATTATATAGTTTGTCTTATCACACCTCACTTCTCTTGACCCAATACAATACAAATGAAAAAAATAATCACTACATGGTTTTTTTTGCCATGTCATTATTTTTTTTGTCAATATTACAATCTTACTTTTTTGGGGGGTCATGTCACGACTCACTTTTCTTAATCAAATAAAATAGAAATAGAAATGACAAAAATCATCATTACACAATTTATTGTATAATAATAGAAATGACAAAAATCATCATTACATAATTTATTGTATAATAATAGAAATGACAAAAATCATCATTACATATTTTTTTTAATAAGAATAGTAATTTATTTTATAATAATAGAAATGACAAAAATAATCATTACATAATTTGTTTTATAATAATAGAAATGATAAAAATCATCATGTAATTTGTTTTATAAGAATAGAAATGACAAAAATCATCATTACATAAATTTTATAAAAGTAGAAATGACAAATCATCATTACATAATTTGTTTTTAAAAAATAGAAATAACAAAAATCATCATTACATAATTTGTTTTATAGAGATAGAAATAACAAAAATCATCAATGCATAGTTTGTTTACATGTGAGCTTCCATTGTGTCTAACTCACAATATTTTTTTTATTTTAGTTATTATATTGAGATATTTTACTTGTTACAAGATATATCATATGAAAATAAAAGTTACGCAAGTGTTGAACCATCTTATGCTCGAGTTATTTGGTGGGCATATTAGAGCAATTGCAATGCATTAATAATGTTGGCAGACATGCTTGAGGTATAACTCCACTCTTTGGTTCATTGGTTAACTTGACATCAATGTGTCAAGCACGTTTAGTGTCGGTTCATCCTCCTAATCTGTACTATGTACCAGACACTAAGTATATGTTGTTATCAAATTTATTGCATTACACCCACCTTACCATGATTTATGACAAATGTGCATTTATTATTATCAATTTTGCTGCATTCCACTTACCATACCATGCTTTATAACTAATGCACTCATCAATCCCATTGCTCATCAAATGACCCACATTTATTGACCCTTATTTTGTTTGGTGAGCCCTCATCACCCATAATGGGGTAACACATTCAACATAAAATTATTTAACCAATGTTGTAAATAATATATATTGTCTTGTAAATAATGAAGAAGATGATGAATAAAAATAATTAGAGGTGTGGCTCTAAAAAAGTTGTTGGTTTTCCCGGTTTGGGTTTCCAAGGTAAAATATCTGTGTAATGTGTGTGTGTGTGCCATTGTATATTTTTTTTGTTTTTATTGAGAATATGTTTGTAGTAAATAATTGTACAAGGTTAAAATCTACATTTGGTATCAGAGATGTTATTGGCTTAAGGGGACACCTTTGTGGCTAAGGGTTTGGCTCGGGTTTGTGATAATCCTTGTTACAGTGGGAGATTTGTGGTATCGATTTTTCAAGTGAAAAGAAATTTGAAAATAGAGATCGATAAATTTAATGGGAAAAGTTTTGAGTTGTGGAATCTCAAGATTGAAGATCTGTTGGTGGACAAAGATCATTGAATCGTTGTGGATCCAGGTACTGCACCTACAAGAATGTTAGTAGAATACTGGAAAAAGTTGGATCAGAAGGTGAAGAGCACAATCTGATTGTGTCTCTCAAATTCAGTACTACTCAATGTGCCAGGGGAAGCTAGAGCCAAGGAATTATGGGATAGGTTGGGGTCTTTGTATCAATCGAAGTCTCTAGTAAACAAATTGTTCCTGCGGAAGAAGTTGTACAACCTGAGGATGAAATATGGAGACTCGGTGACAAAGCATCTGGATGCTTTCAATACAGTGGTAAGTTAGTTATTATCTGTTGATATTAAGATTTCTAGTGAAGATAAGTGTATCAGTTTATTGTTCTATTTACCAGACTCGCGTGATAGTCTGGTTATGGCCATAGGAAGTAATACAACTACTTTAAGTTTCTATGATGTGGTATTATCCTTGTTGTTGGAGGAGATGAGGCAAAAGAACATGGAAGGTGATGGAATTTTCAATTACTTTCTAATTAGTTTAGCAAGAAAATGAAGAGTTGAGCATTTAATTATCAATCCGGGGTTCATATGAAACTTGCAAATTGTCATGCACAATCTATGCAAGAAGAGTGTTGTTGGACTATGGTGTTGTAGCACTTTTAATGTCACGATTTTGAGATCCAAAATACTTTAATTGAATCACCAAGCTATGGTCTTAGCTGGGAGAAATTAAATATAATTCTTGTATGAAATTGAAATCACACTTGAAGGAATAGAAATAACTCTTTGTAGAATATGAATCACTCTTGCAGAAATAAAATCACACTTGTGGGAATCGAAAGCACTCTTGCAGAAATGAAACCGCACTTGCAGAAACTGAAAGCACTCTTGCATAAATTAAAATTATGCTACGATCTATTGGTGACTTTCTCAAGTATGATGAAAATATTGTATTGTTGCAACAATTAATTGTTTGTTGTATTCGATGCTAATTTCCAATCTATTGAAGATTATAACTTTTGGAGAATAAATGAAATAAAGTGTAGATACAAGCGAAGTTGCAGCAAGAAAAGAATTTGGATTTTCATAATTGAAATAATGGATGTGGTTGTGACAAAACACATGGGCCACAACAATAAAAATCATTTATGATAGAAGCTAAAAATATGTGAGTTGCAACAATCAAACCAGAGAGTTGTCTCCTTTCAGATAAACTAAATCAATAGNATTAATTGTTTGTTGTATTCGATGCTAATTTCCAATCTATTGAAGATTATAACTTTTGGAGAATAAATGAAATAAAGTGTAGATACAAGCGAAGTTGCAGCAAGAAAAGAATTTGGATTTTCATAATTGAAATAATGGATGTGTTTGTGACAAAACACATGGGCCACAACAATAAAAATCATTTATGATAGAAGCTAAAAATATGTGAGTTGCAACAATCAAACCAAAGAGTTGTNTTTGTAATGTGTGTGTGTGCCATTGTATATTTTCAGTTTTTATTGAGAACATGTTTGTAGTAAATAATTGTACAAGGTTAAAATCTATATTTTCATAGATGTTATTGGATTTAGGGGGACAACTTTGTGGCTAAGGGTTTGGCTCGGGTCTGTGATAATCCTTGTTACAGTGGGAGATCCACGATATCGATTTTTCAGGTGAAAAGAAATGGCAAGCAGTTTGAAAATAGAGATCGAGANACAATACTATACTATTATATATATATATATAATAGTATAGTATTGTAAATAATGAAGAAGATGATGAATAAAAAGAACTAGAGGTGCAACTCTAAACAAGTTGTTGGTTTTCCCAGTTTGGGTTTCCAAGGTAAAATCTCTTTGTAATGTGTGTGTGTGCCATTGTATATTTTGAGTTTTTATTGAGAACATGTTTGTAGTAAATAATTGTACAAGGTTAAAATCTATATTTTCAGAGATGTTATTGGATTTAGGGGGACAACTTTGTGGCTAAGGGTTTGGCTCGGGTCTGTGATAATCCTTGTTACAGTGGGAGATCCACGATATCGATTTTTCAGGTGAAAAGAAATGGCAAGCAGTTTGAAAATAGAGATCGAGAAATTTGATGGGAAATTTTTTGAGATGTGGAAGCTCAAGATGGAAGATTTGTTGGTGGACAAAGATCAATGAAACATTGTGGATCCAAGTACCGCAACTACAAGAACGTTAGTAGAAGACTGGAAAAAGTTGGATCGGAAGGAGAAGAGCACATCTAGGTTGTGTCTCTCAAATTCAGTACTACTGAATGTGTCAGGAGAAGCTAGAGCCAAGGAATTATGGGATAAGTTGGGGGATTTGTATCAATCAAAGTCCCTGGTAAACAAATTGTTCCTGTAGAATAAGTTGTACAATATGAGGATTAAAGATGGAGACTCGGTGACAGAGCATCTGAATTCTTTCAATACAATGGTAAGTTAGTTATTATCTATTGATATTAATTTTTCTAATGAAGATAAATGTATCATTTTATTGTTCTTTTTACCAGACTCGTGGGATAGTTTGGTTGTGGGCATAGGAAGTAATACAACTACTTTAATTTTCGATGATGTGGTCTCTTCCTTGTTGTCAAAGGAGATGAGGCAGAAGAACATGGAAGGTGAGAGAATTGTCAATTACTTTCTAATTAGTTTAACAAGTAATTGAAGAGTTGAGCATTTAATTATAAATCTGGGGTTCATATGGAACTTGCAAACTGCCATGCACAATCTATGAAAGAAGAGTGTTATTGGACTATGGTGTTGTATCACTTTTAATGTCACAATTTTGAGATCCAAAATACTTTTATTGAGTCACCAAGTGTTAGAAAAACAAGATCGCGGAGCAATAAAATAAAACAAACGCAGAAACAAAACACAAAAGATACACAATACAATAGAGACACAGATATACGTTGTTCACCCAGTGTGGGATACGTCCACGAGAGAAATTGACAGGTCCTTCCTTATTATTATCCAGCAAATGAAGGGATACAACCTACAACACACCCGTTGTAACTTCCTCTTCTTTCTCTCACAGTCTCCTCTCTCAGAATACAATATTCACACTGATGCATAGCAGCAATACATTTCCCTCATAAAAGAGGGCTGCCTTCTAGGGAAAAAACCCTAACATAACTTCTATCGTTAGATCTGCGACCTTATAATGAACGGTCCATATTTACAATGAAATCACAATATACAATTACAAGTCAGTTTTTCCTTCGGGAGCCTGCTTTCCCCCGGACCCCCCAGCCCAGGGGATAGCCCCACAGGGGGGGGTAACCCCCCCTGCATTCCCCTGCATGTATGAGTGTACATTCTTCTGGGGTGTAAAGTCTTCATGGGGTATAAACACGGCTGAAAACAAAGACCTATGAATCAGGAAGATAATTAGGCTCCACAACCACCAAGCTATGGTCTTAACTGTGAGAAATTAAAGAGCATTCTTGTATGAAATTGAAATCACACTTGCAGGAATAGAAATCACTCTTTTTGGTATTTGAATCACTCTTGTGGAAATTGAAAGCACTCTTGCAAAAATAAAATCACACTTGTGGGAATTGAAATCACTCTTGCAGAAATGAAATCACACTTGAGAAAATTGAAAGCACTCTTGCATAAATGAAAATTATGATACGATCTATTGGTGACTTTCTCAAGTATTATGAAGATATTGTGTTGTTGCAACAATTAAGTGTTTGTTATATTCAATGCCAATTTCCAATCTATTGAAGATTATAACTTTTCGAGAATAAATGAAATAAAGTGCAGATACAAGAGAAGTTTCAACAGTGAAGTTGCAACAAGAAAATAATCTGCACTATCAGAATTGTAGTAATGGATGTGGTTGTGACAGAACACACAAGTCACAACAATAGAAATCCTTTATGATAGAAGCTAAAAATATGTGAGCTGAAACAATCAAACCAAAGAGTTGTCTCCTTTTAGATAAACTAAATTAGCAGTCAGATTACTTCTTCAAACTAGAAAATCAAATCACACAAAAATTGTAACATTATATTGCGAATCTAATATTGGTAGCAAATTGAATAACAAAATAACTATTGAAGCGACTAAGTTATGCTATGAACTAAAATGACAATGAATTAAAATAAACGTATACTGCATATCAATGACACTACGAGTATGAAGTTACAAAAATGAAAAGTGATTGAAAATCAAACTAAACAGTATAAAAAATGCTAACCTTTACTTCCATTGTATAGCCAATACATGGATAAGGATGGGGGACTACCCCCTTAGACAAGGTACTAGTTGATCACACCAGAATCACATGATTGTTAAGGCATAAACACACAGATGAAAGAAAGAACAAGAACTTATATTGTTGAATTGAAAAGATACAAGAACAAAATGTATGTGTCTGAATAATATTCGCTTTAGAGGAGCCAAGGTTTTTATAGACTATTACTATTGTTCTAAAATTATACAGTGATCAGATGGACAATTGTGAGGATGTGATTGTTCATCTGATTACAACATTCTTATTCAAGCTAGGCCATGTGTTGATGCTGGACTAATTCCTCCTTTAGCTTCCTATTGTTGCTTTTCATTGACTATCGTGCTGGAAAATCCTATTTGGATTCGTAGGCATGAGAATTGTGCTCACAATTGTAACTGTTTTCCTATATTTGCAACAACCATAAATTCGTCCTAAGTTGCAGTTGGAGGGATTTTCACCTGGAGTTGCAGTAACTCACTATGCACATGTAATTGCAGAAGAAAAGTGTTTCATCCACTTGAAGTGTTGCACCTGCTAGATTTCCTGTGCAACAATATTGGTGACTTGAAAATAATGATTTCCTTATAAGAATTATGAAAAAGTAACATAATAATGGCATATAGGAAGAGGGTTTGTACCTTAGTGATAAGTGTGGTGAATTGGACAAAGGAGGTGTCAAAAAGGGAATGACAGATATAAAATGATAAACAAAAAGGTATAGATGGGTGTTGGAGATATGCCATTTTAGGCACCCATCATCTCCCCCAACCCAAAACTGTTGCATGTCCCCATGCAACCAACAATCACTCGACATTGGAGAGGTCAAGTTGACCCTGAGTGTTAGAAAAAAAGGATCGCAGTGCAATAAAATAAAAACAAATGCGTAAATAAAACACAAAAGATACACAATACAATAGAGACACATATATACACGGTTCACCCAGTGTGGGATACGTCCACTAGAGAAATTGTCAGGTCCTTCCTTTATTATTATCCAACAAATGAAGGGATACAACCTACAACACACTCATTATAACTTCCTCTTCTTTCTCTCACAACCTCCTCTCTCATAATACAATATTCACTCACAACTGCAATATAATTATTCATTAAATAGGGTTTCCTTCTAGGGAAAAAAACCCCTAGCATAACTTATACCGTCATATATGCGACCTTATAACGAACAGTCTAGATTGACTACAAAATTACAATATTTTACAAGGTAATTTTCCCAAAAATTTATCTTCGAGGGCGCTTCCCCTAAACCCTCGCTAGGGGGGGCTCCAAAATTTCTCGTCGCCCCCTCGACGAGAGATGTGGAGGGAAAATCCACCACACACCCCACGATCAGGAAATGGAGACCAAACACGGTTGAAATAAGACCTCTAAATCAAGAAGAGAATCAGGTTCCACAACCAACACTGAGGGTTTCTAGCACCACATATCACCTCTTGTTCTTCTTTTCTCTCTTCATCGATGTAATTGTTTGCTAAATCCATTTTATTTCTTATTCATTCTTTTTTTGAGTGGCTTTATCAATAATTTCTTGTGATCCGGCTGAGGGTTCCCCTGGAGCAAGAGGACTTGCTGCAAGGAAACCTGATTTTTCATGTTTCTTTAGTTCCTCTAATTATTTCTGATCATCTTCAAATTGATCTTGAGATTTAAGTTTTTCACTCTCAACATTTTGTTCTCTCTTACCAAGGAAGCATAGATAGGGAGAGAGTGGGGGATACTTACCCATCTGGGAGTAATTGAAGTAGAAAAATATGGTTTCAACTATTGTGAACCTTGATCTGGTGTCTCAACAGGGCCCTCCTCACAGTTGCTCAGTGGGACCTCCTTTGCTCCTTGTTGCTCTGGTAAATTGGTAGGTTGTTCCCCAAGGGGTTCACCTATTAGTTCTTGTGTATCAGTAGGGGAATTTGGTTATGTTTATTGCTTATCTTCCAGAGTAGTATCATATAATCTATCAAGAGTGCCTCCTTTTGTTGCATCAAGAGGCATTGTTTCTTGTGTGGCGCCCTCAATTATACTAACAATTGTGTCAATAAGAATGTCCAATTTCCCCTTGTCATGTATACTGCTAGAAAATTCCACCTTTTCAATGTGTGCCTCGTGAGACTTGCACGATTGTGCAGGAGTAGGGATTCTTTCTTCTACTAGTTATGTTATCTCGACTATCTATTTCTCTGCAAACAAGCTCCTTGTTAGTTCTTGTGGAGAAGCAGGCGATTTTGTCTCTACTTTATCCTCATGAGGGTATGCTTCCAAGAGAGAAAACAAGCAGTCACCAAGATTTGTCTCATCTATGTCTAAGCTTATATCTTCCCTTGGTTCTTGTGTAGCAGGGGATACCTTAGGTTGCTCTGTCTTTTCATGCTCCTCTGAGGCTTGTTCGGTGAGCTTGGCAGTCTTTCTTTTCTTCCGCTCAATCGCAACCTCTTTCTTGGTCCTTTGTTTATTTGGAACTAAATGATTTCTCTTCTTGAAGCCTTGAATTCACTTGGTAGATGGTTTACTGGTCGTAATTTCGATATCACTGTCATAGTCTGTTGTCGGTGGAGTTGTAGCGCGATGAGATTTTGCCTTTATTTTTCGCTTGGATTTTCTTTTTGGTGTCACAATAGCTCGACCCACTGTATCTATGGGATCATTTTCTAATGGAGGTGTTGCAACCGAAGTGTCTTGTGGAGCTGGGAGTGCAGGGGATTCTTGTTCAGTTGCCTGAAGTAACAGTTTCATGTTCTTCAAGGAGA
>SNQJ01S0035660.1:99745-116990 GCA_010110895.2 Picea sitchensis
ATTTCTTACGTCAGCATGAAAATTTTCATCATCGGGACCTCAGAACTTTTCGTCCCTCCAACACCTTAGAAGCTCTAATTCTCACGGTCCACTGTAATGAGAACCGCCAATCTAGATCTGGATCGAACGATCATGATTTAATGTGATCCGACGGTTGATATTCTTTTGTAATCTCCTTGTACATTCTAACCTTCGATATGACTATCATTTGTTGATCTGGATCTGAAATGGGCGGTCAGATCTTTTATCACCACCAGTTGTTGGGACTTTTACAGAGTCTTTCTAACTTCGATCCAATGTTTCATATTCATCAATGGAATGATCTGTCGATTGTTGTTTTTGAACTATGGCTCACCTTGCACGCAGAACAAGACTTGACCTTTATTCATCCACAACTCCAGCAACTCAATCCAATATGTATTTGATTATGATCATTAATCTCTTCAATGATAGATGATAGAAGGCACGATATATCCTCTTTCTTAGATTGAGGTTTTAACATAACTAAACCCTGAAATATGCAATTAACATTTTAAGAGTCTCGTATGGACTTCACCCATTTAACACAAGATCGTTAATACATCAGGAGGATGTCCAATTCTCACATAAACACAAAGGACCCATAAGCAAGAATATTTTATTAATGAATCTGTACATAAGTTACACAAGGCCTCCTTGCTTTCCCTGGCATGATTTATAATTAATTAGTCTATATTCRRCCTTATGCCACAATTGGCCTTCTACTCACACCCAATATCTTTCTTTCTCTAACTSACTCGAACCCCAATCYGATTCCTCTCAAAGCCCATAGGTTTACAAAATACACATTATAGGGTTGAAACCTAAATTAATTAATATCCACAAAATCCTCTCTTTGACAACTCATAGGATCTTTCAGATCCATAAAAACCTCAAGAKATATATAACTAACCCTAAGAACTATCTAAATATTACAAATTATCTAACTCTGCTAATAAAGGAAGATTTAATTACATTTCAATCTCAACAATCTCTCTCACACAAGGCTTCTAGAACTTAGGAAATTAAAACAATAACAAGTTYGGGAACCAACTCCCTTGGTAAACTCAAATATCCCTAGGCCTAATCAAAAAGGTTGTTTTGGGATGAAAATTGCTCCTGCATCAGACTCCCAGGGTTAAAATATGTCATGATCTCCTGATCATGGGTCTTCCTTTGTTGAAGTCCTCCTTGATCCCAAAATTTATGTTGCAACTGTTTATTTCTCCATCTATGCTATTGTCCATCTGTATTGCTACCTTATTGTTGCCTTGTTGCCGTCAACAACCTTCCAAGATACCATACTTTAATTTGTTTCTGGGCAAAATCTTTGCTTTCTTCATTAGGTTGTATTTGCATGCTTATCTTCTTCATCTTCTTCTGTCTCTAGTATTTCCACTTGGAAATATTTATCATATGCTTCCATAACTCGTCTAACTCAATATCTAGTCTTTCCCCTTGCTAGTACACATCATTGATGCAATTTTGTTGTAAATCATCACAAAAATGTTGTATGGTTTCTTCCATCTCCTCATCCTCATACCTTTGTACATTCTCAATCCTTTTAGGACACTTCTCACTAAATAAAAATTTGTGTGCACAATCTTGCATATCCTTAAGTTGCAGACTTAATCTACATGGTTTATCAAATAAACTATGTTCTTGGATTTGATTAAAATGACAAATTTGAAATAAACACTTCATACCTTTTTCCATGATCCTATACCAATGATTATTATCACCATCATTATCCCTCACTGTCATTTCTTCTTTGGAAAGTTCCATACTTGCATCATTGTAGTCTTGTATAGGCCATTCCAAGATTTCATCTACTTCATGAGTTGAAGTATCTCCAATCCAACTTATTGTCCTATGTACATCTCCACCATCTTCTACACTTGCATTATTTGAACATGCATAGATTTCTCTTTGATTGATTGTATGAGACAATGTTGTCTCTTCTTATGAGATGAAAAAATTATGGATATGCCTATCTTCACATTCTTTAATACATGTAGACACACACCATTCATTAGTTTTTAAAATATGAGACTTATGAGTTTCTATAGATTCTTCTAGCATCAATTATCCATGCAACACTAAATTCTCCAAGCTATCCATTATTTCTTCATCTTGTTTATTTTCTTTCACCATTGTCGTTGCTTCATTGCAAACTCCATCAACTTCCATGTCTGTAAATACATGTTCAATTAAAAAAAATTATGTCTTAGACATCTCTTCTAATAGTTTCATCTCCTCATCAAGGTTTATGAGCACCTCATCCGAATGTTTCTCTTTATCTCCTTGATCATGTGCATGGCTATCTCCATAGACCAAATTTCGCATGTTTGTTGCATTAGCAGTTCCTTGCAATGACTCTTCAACAATCAACTGTGTATGGTATTTCCTTTGATTACGTTTATGAGACAATGTTACCGCACCTCCTCTTAGAATATAAATTGATTTATCTCCTTCACCTACCCTTTAAGACATATTCATCATCTACAAAACTTGTAACCATACACAAATTATTAGATTTTAAAATATAAGGCTCTCTATCCCCATTTGATGCCTCTGCCATCAAACTCTCATGTTGATATGAATTTGTCCAATATTTCATGAGATTCTCATATGGTATCTCATCAACATCCTTATCTTCATCTGCTCCAAGGACTGATCCCTACTATGGTTCATAATAGTGAACTTTCACTCCATACTCAACTGCCCTAAGTTCTTTCCTCAATCTAGAACACAACTTGTGCTTCAACTTCATTTGCAATATATGCCATTTCACTTTCTTCTTCCTTAGTATCCATCCATATCTCGTGTCTTTCTCATTTTCCTATAGTAGTTTCTCCACATAATTGAGTTGTGTATTTAACTCAACCATTTGTTTTTCAAATTCCTCATCGCTCATTCCTCTTATGCCAACTGCTTTGGCATTCTCCTTCCTCATGTTGTGGATTCTTTATGAACCTTTATCATGACCATCTGTATTCACCTCCATCTCTTTCCTCATGAAATTATCTTGTCCACTATGAGATGCATCAAGCCTCTCCTCTGTAGAAGGTCTCCTCGCCTGCTACCTAATACCACTTCAAGATTCCTCCTGTGCTTGACCTCTTGGTATTATTGGTTCTCTCTTATGGAACCTTCTAATAACTCATGATATTCTTTGGATTCTACACCTACTCACTTTCTCTTAGAACTTCGATTGTTCTCCTCACTTCCAATCCTTGCTGCAAGGTTATTTCTTCCACAATCTTCTTCACTTGAGAGATTTTATTGCTCCCTCTTCCTCTGTTATAGTTCTACTGGATGCTACCAAATTCCTTTCTTATACTTCTACCTACAAACATAAATATTTCATAATCAGAGTTCTCTCAAGCCATAAATTCTTTATCTACAAGATTCATTCCATAATCTTGTCTTTCAAATCTCTTTCTAACTCTGCTTCCTTAGCTGGACTAGTCTCCAATTTGCAAAACCTCACTATTCCTCTGTCTGGAATTATGTTGATCCACTACAATCTTGTCCAAATTCACTGTTGGAATTGTCCCTTTGTTTGCAATATCATGTTGTAGATCTTACTCTCCTTTGCACCAATGTGTCTGTACTAATTCCAAATCCCTATAAAATTTAAATAAGCAGTCTAATTCTTCTCTGATACCAATTTATATCGACCCACCAAGTCTATTACCCATAGGTGCATAGTTATGAGCAAACTATGTTGCAACTTCAAACTCGAGTTTCTCTCGAATTCTTTCCACGAACCCAAAATCTTATATTAACAGAGTTTAGAATACTCTATTATTGCACCAGTCTCTATCAATGCTTATATACAACGCTCAAACTGAGGCGCTTATCCTCTTCATGACCAATTGTTAGAACCTTACGCTTAAACTCAAGTGCTTCTCTCATCTAGCTCTAAGCCCCTTCATCCACATGAACAGTGGCTACAATCAATTTCTTATTCTCTTAAGAATTTAAGCCTTGGCTCCTTGGGACCAAAACTTAGTCCACACGACCGGAGACTAGATTCATAGGATGACTTGAATTCCTTAACCCCTCAAATTTCCTAGCACTAACTCCTTTTTCCATGGAACCAAGGGTTATGAACTTAGTCCTTAACCCCACAAATGGTCAAGATATGGTTTTAAAAACCACTTGATTGGGGATCCACGTTCACTCTCCACCTTCCACATATCCAAAAGTGGTTCAATATAAACCATTGTGTGGATGTGTCCTTCTTTATTAACCTCCTCTCTCTTTGTCGATACACGTTCAATTTTAGCTGTAGATCTCCTCTTCTTATGGACGTTTGGATCTATTCCTTCTCAATAATGGATGATCGTTGATCGTATCATGATCAATGGTAATGATGGTCTCACTATGTGTCGTCTCCAGTATGGATGTCTATACATCATCCTAATATATCTCATCATCGGGACATCGAGACCTTTCACACTTCTCATCAGCCAAAAATTGTCGATGTTGAGATACAAAATGATGAGGGTCATCAATCTTCTGTTCTGAAGATTTAATATCTGCTATTGATCTATATTCCAAGGTTTACCATGGAAACCATATGTCATGGGACCTTGTTTCCACATGTCTATGCCTAAATATAATTTCTTACATCAACATGACATTTTTCGTCATCGGGACCTCATAACGTTTCATCCCTCCAAGACCTTAGAGACTTTGATGCTCGTGATCCATCGTAATGAGAGTCATCAATCTGGATCTGGATTGAAAATCACAATTTAATGTGATTTGCCAGTCAATATTCTTCTCTAATCTCCCCATACCTTCTAACCTTTGGTACCGCTATCCCTGTTGATATGGATCTGAAATGGACGGTCATATATCTTCTCACCACTAGTTTTKGGGACTTTTATAGAGTCTTTCTAACTTCGATCCAACAGTTCATATTCATCAATGGAATGATCYGACGATTGTTATTTTTTAACTATGGCTTGCCTTACATGTATAACATGACTTGACCTTTGCTCATCAAACACTCCAACAACTCAACCCAATATGCCTTCGAATAGGATCATTAATCTCTTCGATGATCGATGATCAAAGGCATGATATATCCTCTTTCTTTGATTGAGGTTTTAACGTAACTAAACTCTGAAATATGCAATTAAATTTTTAAGAGTTCGGTCTAGAATTCACCCATTTAACATAGGATCGTTAATACACCAGGAGGATGTCCAATTCTCACATAGACACAAAGGACCCATGAACAAGAATATTCTATTAATGAATCTATACATAAGTTACCCAAGGCCTCCTTGATTTCCCTAGCATGATTTACAATTAATTGGCCTATGTTCGGCCTTTAGGACACAATTGACCTTCTACTCACACGCAATCTCTTTCTTTATCTAACTCACTCGAACCCCAATCTGATTTATCTCAATGCCCATAGGCTTACAAAATATACAATATAGGGTTGAAACCTTAATTAGTTCATATCCAAAAAATCCTCACTTTGAAAACTCGTAGGATCTTTCAGATCCATAAAATCCTTAAGATATCTATAACTAACCCCAATACCTCTCTAAATATTACAAATTCTCAAACTCTACTAACAAAGGTGGATTCGATTACATTTGAATCTCAACAATATCTCTCACACAAGGCTTCCAGAACTTAGGAAATTACAATAATAATAAGTTAGGGAACTAACTCCCTTGGTAAACTCAAAGATCCCTAGGCCTAATCAACAAGGTTGTTTTGAGATGAAAAATGATCTTGCATCATAAATGATGTGTTGCACTACATGGGAATTATTGTGGAGAGGGGTTATAGCAACGGAAATTGAAACAACCAAAATTGTAGCATAGGGAATTACAGTAGCAACCAGAGTTGCGATGAAGAAAATTGTTTCTACAAAGGGAGTTGCAGCAAGGAGAGCTGCAATAGAGATAATCACAACAACTGGAGATGGAAACAACATTATTCTCCCCTGTGGATCCTACCAAAAAAAGATTATTAGAAAGAAATAATTTTTTATTTAGAAGGATCTTGACATAACCATCACGAAACTGTGAAGTGCCTTTTTTTTTTTTAAGTGCCAACTAAGTTGGTTTTTGCTTTTTTTTTGGTAGAAACAAAAATTATATGGGAAGAACAAGTTCCAGATCACTGTCGGGCCATCCATTTGTAATTTTCTTTAGAAATGATTCTTTTGATAGGGGTCGTTGGTACAGATGGAGTCTATTTCCATCACCCATGAGAGGAATCCTATATTCATCGATAGTGCAGATTTTGATGGCCCCACTATCATACATTGTGTCTATATCATATGGACTAAGCCATATGGTGCGAAACTTTCCTCTAAAATATTTGAACCTAGAATCAAAAAATAATGCCATGTCTCCAGCACTAATTTTTTTTTTCTTGATAAACCTATCATTTCATTTATCCCTTTGATGTTGTATCAAGATGGCTCGATGTAGGGAATCATGTCGTAGTCTTTCCAACTCGTTGATTTGGAGCAGTCTTTGTTTTCGAGCCTCTGATAATTCCAACCCAAGTTGTATTGTTGTCCTTAATGTCTGAATCTCTGTCTCAATGGGTAGAAGTACTCACTTCCCATAATCTAACTCATAATATGTGCACCATGTAGTAGTTCTTCAGGTCGTCCTATAGGCCCATAAGGCTTCGGGGAGTCTATCAACCCAATCCTTGAGGTGTAATCTGACAGATTTTGTAATGATATCCTCAAGGATTTTGTTAGTGCCCTCTACCTATCTATTTCCATGTGGACAATATGGTGTTTTTATTTTGTGCTTGATTTTGTAGTTGTCCATCAGATCTATGACAAGTTGTGATGTGAATTTAGTTCCTCCATTGGTCACTATCTCTCATGGTATCTAGAACCTTACAAAAATTTCCTCATGGATAAATTCTACCACTGCTTGTTTGGTTGCCACCAGAAATGCCTTGGCTTTCATCCATTTTGTGACATAGTTTGTACAAACAAGGATGTAGGAGTGTCGATCAGATGGGGGATTTATTGGTCCCACAAAATCAATGGCCCACTTATCAAAAGGTTCTAACACCATTTGTGATTGTAGTGGCATTTCATCTATTTGTATGGACCTACCCATGTGTTGACAAATGTTGCACCTCTTTACATATTCTTTGGAATCTATGAAAAGTGTGGGCCATTCATACCCCTGGTGAAGTATTTTGTACCCAATTATTTTATCTACAAAATGTCTCCCACATGGCCCATCATGACAGGATTTTAGGATGTCTTAGACTTCGTATTCTCATACACACCTTCTAATAATCAAATCAGGTCCAGTGTAGAAGAGGAATCCATCAATCCATGAGAATGTTTCACTTTTCCTGACTATACTCTATTGTTTTTTGGGGGTCATGTGATGTGGAAGTTTACCTGCAACCAAAAAATTAGAAATATTTGAAAACCAAGGTGAGTTAGTAGATACTACAAAGAGGTGTTCATTTGGAAAACAAACATCTACTGGATGTTCATTTTCATTAGATGTTAATCTAGAAAGAAAGTCAGCCACTACATTATATTTTCTTGGTTTTTCTAAAATGGTAATATCAAAATCCTGTGATAAAAGAAACCATCTAGTAACCCTACCATTTGTGATTGGTTTTTTCATTAAATATTTAATAGAAGTATCATCAGTATGCAAGATTACAAAATATTCGGTAATGTAGTGTCGAAACTTTTTTATTGCATGAATAACAACAAGAAACTATTTCTCAATGACCATGTAGTTTAGTTCAGTGGGTCAGATATTCTTACTCACATAGTATATTGCATATGGGTCTTTTCCTTCAAGTTGTCTGAGGACTTCTCTGATGGTCGTGTCATATGCATCTGTGCAAATGTTGAACGAGAGGGTCCAATAGGGTCCTCTTAATACATGTGTTTCAAACAATTTAACTTTTAATTCATCAAGCGCATGTTGTCATGTCTATGTCCACATGATCTCAATATATTTTCTAAGTAGAGAAAATAACATATGAGCAATACGTGAAAAATTTTCAATGAATCTATGATAATAACCAACATACCCTAGAAAGATTTGTACCTTCTTATGCAAATTTCGATTACCTTTTTTTCTCAGGATCAACTTGAATATCTTTGGCTCAGATGCAATGTCCGAGTACAATGTCATTATTTTCCATCATAAAAAAAATCCATTACTTAGGGTGACATTTAACTCCTTGCACCTAATTACTATATTTTCTAGGTTGGATAATGATTCATCGAATTCATCCCCATATGTTGTAAAAGAATCCATATATATTTCCACACAGTCATGAGCTAGATCGGAAAATATACCCATAATGGCTCATCAAAAGGTGGCAGGGGAATTACATAATCCTAATTGTAGAAAACAGTATGTGAATTTCCCCCAAGGACATGTGAATGTTGTTTTCTCTTGGTCTTTAGGGTCGATTTGAATATGGTTGTATCCATTGAAGCCATCGAGGAAAGAAAAATACTTCTTCCCTGCGAGTGTGTCTAGGACATGGTCAATAAACGGTAATGGGAAGTGATCCTTATGTGTTACTTTATTAAATTCTCGATAATCTACACAAATTATCCATTTACCATTTTTATTTGGTACAATTATAAGAGGGGAGATCCATTAGCTATCAAAAATAGGATATATGAAATTAGTCCTAAGTAATTTTTATAGATCCTCCTTGACTATGTATTTCATTGTTGGGTTCATCTAGTGTTGAGGTTTACGAATGGGTCAGACTCCTTTCTTGATATATGTATGATGTGTACATAGGTCTAGGTGGATTCCCATCATGTCAAAGTAATCCCAGGAAAAGGCATCATTGTGCTTCCATTCCAATTGAACCAATCACTCTTTCTGTTGTTTGGTTAGTCCTTTGTTGATTTTCAAGGTTTTCCCAGGGCTAATTTCTATGGTTTCTATGAACGACCCTTGGTATTTTTCTTGTACGGGTTTTTGTTCGGTGGGTGAGATGCTTGTGGAGGATAAAGAAAGATGAGTTTCTGGTTTCATGATATGGTCAAGAAGATGTGTGTTTTTTGAGGAAGAAGAGTAGGCTATAAAATCATTGATTTCATCATCCTCTCTTTTATCTCTTATGGCTAGATATTGATCTATGGGTAGGACTTGATGGCCTTCCCCCTCTTCATCTATTTCTTCTCCATCAACCCAAAGTGGCGTTTCTAAGTTGAGACTAGGTTTGGCAAGAGGGTAAAGAGTTAATTGTTTGGTGGAAGTCCCATGGAAAACAGTCACGTTTCTCGACTGATAATCAATATAAGCATTGGCAATGACCAACCATGGTTGTACCAGGATTAGAGGGTACCCGCCCAGTGATTTTTTAGGTTGTAGGAACATGAAGTTAGCAGGATATTCCCCTAAATCCACAGAGATCACTACATCTTATAAAATAGATTCTAGTTTAATGGTGGATCTATCAATGATTTGAAGTATAATGGGGGTTTCCCTAAGGCATGCAAGTCCTAAGTCTTGCATGGTATTGCATGTCATAAAATTGATGGCATCCCCTAAGTCAATTAGTGTGTTACTAATAAGTGTATTATTGATTTTCACATTAACAACTGGATTTCTAGGGTCATAATACTTAGTGGTGAGAACTCCCCCCATCATTAGGTTTATTAATTCCCATGACGTGAACAGTTTGGGGATCCTTTCATTTCCTACCAGGGTTCCTCAGACAAAGTTCTCGTACCTCTTTGAATAAATCGATACATCTTCAATGGCTTGGAATAAGGGTATTTTGACACACACACATTATTGAGTTCTCATAAGAAATCAAACTCAAGTTGTGTAAAGGGTTTGTGTTGATTTAGCCTTTCAAGATAGGGTGGGTCCCAAAGGGAAAGGTGGGAATTTTTGGTTTTTGAAGGTTCCTAACATTGTTTCTATTTTGATTCTTTACTTGGGACCTCCTCATTTATATATTCAATGCTAATGTGAGTTTGGTCCTTTGTTATATTCTTCCCATATCTAAGGTGGATATTGTTACATTCCAGGGAAGAGATGGAGTAAGTTAGGTAGGTTGCAAGTCCAAAATCTTGTTCTGGTTGGGTTGGCCTCCCATTATTTGGATTAGGCTTAGGTTGTGCATGAAGGTATAGTTGAGGAGGGGTGGATGTAGATGCATGCATCAAGGGTGGAGGAAGAAGCTACATAGGTGGTTGTGTCATAGGTTTTAGTGGTCCTCCCATGGTGGGATTTCTCCAACCTTGTTACCATAGCTAACTAGGAGGAGGAGCTACCCATTACTGAGTTGGTATACCCCATGGTTGAGAATCATATTGTATAGAAGGGTTAGTCCAATATGAATTGAAATAGTATGATTGGTTTGGGATCATACCTTGAGGTTTAGGCTACCATGGTCTCGATTGAGAGATGTAGAACACTATTCTAGTTCCTCTGTTTTATGATAGATGTTCTTAAGTCTGGTAAGGGATGGATAGTTATGTGTAGCATGGTCATTGATGCATATTCCATAGACTTCGATTTGATCCAACAAACACTCCTTTTTTGGATGCTTTGTTCTATACCTTGGGATAAAGATGAACAATGTTTGTTCTACTTCTTCCTGCTTCTTTTTTGTCTCCAATGTATCTATTTGAGATCTTAGGGATTTGAGTATGTTAGTATTGAAGTTCTCTAACATGTTCCTAATTTTTTCCCTTGTTACTTCACTTTCGATATTCCTTCATGTCCTTTCCAATATATCTCTCGACCCTTTTCTTGTTTTAGATGTGCCTCTGGAATTCTTATGGCAAAGTTGCAAGATGATATTGTATTCTAGCTAAGAAATGTCTCCCCAGCCCATAAGGTTGAGGAGTACCGTACAATCATATCATATTCCTCTAAAAAATAATACATGTCACGTTTCAGGAGCCAAGTCCCCTTGTATTTCCCTTTGTAGGTTATAGTTGAACTGCTCGATGTAGCCTTCTAGGCTCTCATCTTCCTGTTGCATCATCTTGAAAACTTCCTCCCTTATTTCCTTATCTGTAGTCTTGATATTTGTCCAAAAATTTCTTCATCATTTGGTCCCATGACCAAATGTTTTTCTTTCCAAGGCCCATGAACCATCATAACGTAGTGCTCTTAAGTGTGGTGGGAAAGAGCTTCAATTTTTGGGTGTCTGTCACATAGTTGTAGCTTTTGAAAAGTACATTGAACTCGAAGAGAAATGTATCAAGATCTTCCTTAGATATCCCATGAAATTTCGACAACAATGAGTGAGGAATATTCTTCATCTTGGTTTCTTCATCTGTTTCTTTGATTGGGAATCTGAAGGTAGTGGGTTCCTCCTTAACAAACTCATGAGCCATTTCTTCTTGAGGGTTGTCTAATTTCCAAGTACCTCATGCAAAAGGAACTCTTCTAAATGATATTTCTCCTTGATATGTTCCTCGGATAATGTGGTCTCAGTATGAAAGGACCCTTGTACAGTATTCGATTCATGAGGGAATTCCTCGAAATTCTTCTTAGCAAGAGAACTGGCGGTAGGTGATAGGTAGTTTTTTTGGTGATGTTTGTTGGCCCTTGGTTATGGAATAAAGCGAAGATCAAGGAATAAAAGGAAAAATGCGAACTGCGCGGAAGACATAGTGACTGTTACCGGGTCGAAGTGAGTAAAAGAGTAGAAAAGACAGAACCAAGTAAAAGGAAGAAAGACGTTGGATGAGGAGATCAAGGATGACATATCAACAAGGAAGATGGATCGTGGAAAACTTAGCAAGCAGAAAAATCCACTATTGGATTCTTTGGAGCACGACGCGAGAAGGAAGGAAAGACAAGCTGGTGAAGCCCTTAAAACGCGGGTCAAGTTGACCTAGGGTTTTAGACACCTAGGGTTTTGGTATCTAGGGTTTTGACACCTAGGTTTCGACCTAAGGTTGTCGTTGAGTGATTGTAATGTATAAATAGAGGTCTAAAGGACCTAGGATCGGTTGTTGTTGTTGTTATTTTTGTTGGTACCAAGTTGATTGAGGATTCATTGTTATTGTGCGATCGAGTGAGTACTATTGTGTGAGAGAGAAGTGTTGAGTGTAGACCCTTATGGTATTGTAATATCTTCAGCTGGGTGCGAAGATAGGTCCTGCAGCTGGGTGCACAGGAAGGGGAGAGGCAGATAAGAGAAGAAAGAAGATCTGCTAGCTGAGAGCACAGACAAGAACTGCATGCTTCATCTTAATATATTATAAAGCATAGTTATGTGGACGTATCCCTAGAGAGAGGGTGAACCACGTATATATTTTTTTGTGTGTGTGATTGATTCTCTATTATTTGTCATTTGGTATGTTGTTATTGCATTACTGTATTAGATTTGATAGATGGTTCTGTGGAGTAGATATGAAATGACATATAAATGTTGTTATGTTCTTGTATCAGATCCACTTGATATCCCCTTTGGTTGTAGACATCTCTGTCCTGCAACCCCCCATAGCTACTTCAGGTGAGACTGCATCTACTTCGCAGGTGTTTCTGAAAGGGCCAGTAGTTAGGGCTTGTTGGTGCACTCGTGGAGTTGAACCCTGGGTCTGCCCCTATGTCAACAAATGGTTCTGTTGTCAGGACCAACATCTTCTTGAGGTAATGTCAAGGTGGTTTCCATTGAAGATAGAGATACAGAAGTGGATAGAAGACCAAGAAAAGGACTTCGCTGAAGCCTAGAACAAGAACCCTAATCTTAGTACGGAGGATTGGTTGGAGAGATATATCTTTACTGATATACACGAAATTTTCTTTGGAGGAATCCATCAGGAGCTATATGAGTGGCTAGATAGGTTAGCAGATACCCAATTTGAGATCATATCTAGGCCACCTGTAGTTTGGACGTCGGCGCTGATCAAGAAGGTCAAGAGAGTTGATAACGCCGTGTCCAGAGAAGTAGATCACTAGTTTGATAGTACCATTGGAGGGTATATCACTGAGTTTTTTGTTGACAGAGTAAAGTCATATAGCCAAGCTGAGAGATATTTCTTTAAGGGACCCAGAGGAAAATTTTTACATTTTTTGAAGTTGAGGATCAAGATGTTATTGCATGAGAAGAACATATTGAAGATACAGTAGTTAGACGGATCCAAAAAGGCTAATGTTCAAGAATTTGGACAATGACATCGACACAGAGGCTGGACATACACATAGTGGGAGAGCATTCAGAGAAGTTCATCTTGCAAACCTATTTAAGAATAACTACGAGGACGAGGGTTTCTACAGTGGAGAAGAGGCATATCTGATAGACAAGGAGCATTCAGAATATGCTAGGACAGAGGATCTTCGTCGAGAAGAACCAGAAACTTCAGGAACTGCGGAAAATGTTGAAGTAAGTACCTGCAATCTTCCTATTGTTTTAGCATCCTTAAGTAACCAGAGTAACCTAAGTCATCAGAGCACTGTCACTATTATTACATCACATACTCAGTCAAGAAACCTAGGAAGATCTATGGAAAACGAGATGAGGTTACCCACCTTTAGAGGAGATGGATCTGAAGACCCTAAAAAGCATTGGTTTATCTGCGAATCTATGTGGAGTATTAAGAATATCATCGACGAAGCTGTCAAACGAGCTCAGTTCAGTACTACCATAAGAGATCGCGCACTGAGCTGGTATATGAAATTTGTCCAAGGAGCTACACCTAAACCACTGAATGCTATTAAGACTTCGTTAATTGTTGAATTCAAGAAACCTAAGTCAGAATCACAGTGCATTATAGAACTCAAAGAAATCAAATAGAGAATAGTTGAACTGGTATGGGAGTTCAATCAAAGATTCAAGACCTTGACAGGCCATCTAATTTTTCAAATCCCAGATGAGAAGAACAAGGAATGGTTCATTGTTGCCCTCTTACCACACATCATAGTTCCTCTGAAGCAACAAAAGATTGCTTCACATGCGGAGGAGTTGGAGATCGCCATGAATCTAGAATCAACCCCTATGGGAGAATCCAACTCAAGTATGAGTCAAATCTTGAGTCAGATAACTAGTTTGTCTCTGCAGGTCGAAGATATGAAGAAAGACAAGGGAAAAGATAAAAGAGAAGACATCTGGTGTGTCAGATGCATATCAAAAGGCCATGACAAGGAACACTGTCCCCTATTCCATGAATACTTGGCCTCTAGATATTTGAAGCCCTTGAAACAAGTTACCCTACCCTGGTGCGAGGTATGCAGAAATAGACATCACCCTGGTGAGTGATACTACATGCAAAAATATGTTCAGACACCCACAAATTTGTATTGCACGTTCTGTAAGTCCATGGTACATGATGATAGGGATTGTTGGGCTTACGATCTCATGCATGAAAGGTCAAGTGATATATACAAGATTCAAGGCGAAGTACAACAAGAAGGAAACACTACGCAATATAACTCCCCTGGGAGAGGAAACTTCAACCCTCTTGGTGGATTCTGAGGAAGAGCAAGAGGAGGAGGTATGGGTGAAGGTCGAGGAAAGATAATATGTTATAACTGTGCACAAATAGGACACTTGGAAAGGGACTGTCAAAACCCTTGTACTACTTGCAACTATTGCAACTCTTTCGAGCATGTTATCGAGGAATGTCCAACATTGTTGGCTAAACTTCAAGAGAAATGGGAACCTCAGTAGAACCCGCAGATACAATTGATCAAAGTAGAACCTTGCGAAGTAGACCCTAGAGTCGTTGTTATCACTCGAGGAGGCATTGTTACAGGAGAAGACAGAATGACCCAAGGAAAGACTACAGAAGAATCGGGAGTCGGGAAAGCTACAGAGAAGACACAAACTTTTGATGCAAAGAAAGAAAAACAAATGTTCAAGGAGGAAAGAAGAGAATTCAGGGGAGACCAAGGCTCTTCATTGAAGAGACGACAAGAAGTAAGAGAATTTGAAATGACTCTGGAATTCGATCAGTCTGCTTCACCCGGAGATTGAAAAGAGGCAAGTAAACTTGTTAGTTTCTTGTATACGTTTATAGAGTTGATTAAAGACGAGAAAGTTATACAAGAACTGCAAAATTTGGTCAAACAGTATGAGATAGGAAGGGAAGATCCTTTACTGAATAAAGAAGTACATCAGTTATCCAATAAGAGAAGAAAAAATAAGTAACTACACCTGAATAATCATATTGGAGAGTATGATATAGACTATGTGGTCCTCGACTTAGGGTCAGAGGTCAATGTCACGACGAAGAAAACCTGGGCACTGATGAGAAAACCTAAGATGATTTATTCCCCTATCAGGCTTAGGATGGCTAATCAACAGGTAGTAAGCCCCTTCGGAAGATTGGAACATGTCTTTATGGACATCGACGAAGTGAGGACGTTTGCATACTTTGAGGTGATTGAGATAGTTGATGATAGTTGTCCTTACCCTGCATTGTTAGGAATTGATTGGGCTTTCAATAATTCCACTGTGGTTTATTTAAAGAAAATACGAATGACGTTTGAAGGAGATGGCCTTAGGGTCATCGCACCATTAGATCTCGATGAATTTCAGTGATACACTGAGCCCATCAAAGAAGAATACCGCGCATATGAACTGGAAAACATATACAAATTAACAACCACATAACAAGATTACATTAATCCTACGACAGATGGAAATTTGAGTTGGCGAAGTGACAACGCATGTTCTTCAGATTCAAAAGAAGCACTGGAGAACTAGAAGAACAAAATGTACAAATTATATACAAGGAGATGTGCTATATTAACCATAGAACTACACTGGATCGACACAACAGTAAGTAACTTACCCACATTTGATGGTCTAAATCCTTTATAAACTTTCTTGTCGGACTTTGAAGAAAGTGTAACAACGCAACAACGCTTGTTGGCAATGGATGAGGCCTTGAAAGCCACACCAACAAGATGGTGGGGGACACATAAAACCAACATTACAGAATGGGTACAATGTCGTACTCTGATGACAAAGCGGTTCTCAATGCAAGTAGACAGCTGCGAAGTTAGGTACACAGGTCGAAGCTGCCCGAAAGACCATGTGCGAAGTTGCAAATCCTAGAGAAATATTCCTCAAGAGCAGTGGGTGCACAAATTCATAAACACGCTGGACACTATCCCTATCAACTGGTACCTTCAAGCAGAACTGCACCTCATCACTATAGATTGGGAAGGTATGGCTCAGAACTTTGTCACTACATTTTTATTCGAAATCCAATATCCTACAGTAGATCAAGCATTACAGATTGTAAGACATAAATTATTTGAGGAGGCACCTAGCCTCCCTTTGGAGCAAGAAGAGGATGAATGGACTGCGCCTCTCCAGAAACTACAAGGCTATTACAACATCAATGATGATGAAGACAATGATCCTAGGAAGGTGAACATCGCAGAAATAGAAGGCCAGAGAGATGTGGAAGGACCAGGAGTTGAGATACCATTTATTGGACAGTCGATCAAGATCAAGAAAGTCAATATTGGAACAGAGAAAACATAGAAGCTTGCAAATGTTGGAGATTATTGGGATGCTGCCACTATTGACAAGATCACCGAGTTACTGCATGAATATCAGGAC
Organism: Picea sitchensis; assembly: GCA_010110895.2. NCBI lineage: Eukaryota > Viridiplantae > Streptophyta > Pinopsida > Pinales > Pinaceae > Picea > Picea sitchensis. The sequence goes on from SNQJ01S0035660.1 coordinate 116,318, forward strand.
TTGTTTCCGACCAAGTTCACTGATATGAGGGGCATTAAAGGGCCTATGGGAGAGATGAGGATCCCTTTGAAACTAGATGTAATACCATTTAAACAGAGACCCTACAGATTGAACCCTAAATATAAGGAGAAAGTGAAGATTGAGCTCGACAGAATGCTGGAAGCAGGGATTATAGAACCTGTCGAAGAATTAGAATGGATTAGCCCTATGGTGGTACAAGAAAAGAAGACAGGAGAGATTAGGATCTGCGTAGATCTCAGGAAGATGAATGATGCATGTTTGCATGACCCCTTCCCTACTCCATTCACTAACAAAGTGTTAGATAATGTAGGAGGTCAGGAAGTATATTCTTTTACAGATGGATTTTCAGGATACCATCAGATCCGGATTTCCAAGGAAGATCGCCATAAGAGCACCTTTTTCATAGAATGGGGATCCTACCAATATACAGTAATGTCATTTGGATTAAAGAATGCCACAACCATCTTTTCCAGGGTGGTATTCGAAGCATTCAAGGAGTTCCTACATAAGTTTATAGAAGCATACTTTGATGATTGGACTGTTTTTAGTTTATTGAAAAATCATATCGAATGTTTAAGGCTAATGTTGGACAAGTGTAGGAAGTTTCAGATTGCCTTAAACCAAAAGAAGTGCATTTTCTTTTCACCATTTG
>SNQJ01S0035660.1:117000-130469 GCA_010110895.2 Picea sitchensis
TCCTTTGTCACCATTAGGAGCTGAATTTGTCTGAGTGGGTTTGGGAACCTTATGTTGCTTGTTGTTGTAGCGAGGATGTTTCTTCTTGGGATTCCTGGGTTTAACTTTCTGCTAGGAAACTAAGGCTTTGTTGGAGGTACCTGCAATGTTGATCACTCCAAGTTGTACAAGCTTATCTTCCTCTCTAATCAAAGCATCACCAAAGGAATCAAGAGTGGGTTTTTTACAAGATGTCCCTAGATCTTCTCTCATGGAATGAAAGGTAGATACAAACACATAATATGCACTACCTAGCTTAGAGAGAATAAGATAGATGCAACACTCATCATCCATCTTTATCTCACATTTTTCACATAAAATTCTGAGTGTTTTAAACTTAGATAAATAGTCTCCAATGGAAAAAAAATCAATTGGATTTAAAGTCAATAATTTATTTTCTAACTGTTGTTCTCGAATAATATTGAGTTTACCAAAAACAGATTCAATATTTTCCCAAGCTTCATCGGGGTCATCAATTTCTTTAAGGTGGAACCTTAAATCAGGAGAGATGGACATTCTGATTAGTCCATGTGCTTCATCACTCCTATTAGTCCATTTTACTTTCTTATCAACATTAGCGGGTTCTTTTTCCTTTCCCAAGGTAATCCGGTGCAAACATTTACTTCTTAATAATTCCTCCATATGAGATTTCCATTGGAAGTAGTTGGTGCTAGTAAGAAACAAATTACTGGAAGAATCCATATTAAATATGTAGATAATATGGATTTAAAAACTAAAAATGATGATATGGATGGAAAGATCTCGAAAAATTATGCGGTTTAAAAAAAAACGACACTAAAAACGGACTTTGGATGTGAAAGTTCTGCCCTTTTAAAAAAAATGCATAAACGATAACCAAAGAACCACGTGGTGGTGTAAGTTGTTTTATGAAGTGATCCACTTTTATAAATATAATTGGGGATCACTTTTAAAATCAAGTTACTTTATAAAAGAAAAGATGCATGCAAAATAAATAACTCTAAAATAAAATATTAAAACTACTTATAATGATTCACGTTTATACTTTAAGTGAAATTCACTTTACAATTTGAGCATGAACTTTTTGAAAAAAAGTAACAAAAAGAGAGACTTGAACTCAAGACCTCTTACTTAGGATTGGGGTTGTTGTTGTTTTTGTTGAAGACAATTTTGGAGAGCGTGCTAAAAAAAGTTATTTTCACACAAGAAAAACATTTCGCTTCTCAATGACAACACGTGTTAGATCTCAGTTAGCTTACCCGGAAGATGCACCTTTTCCTATCTGTTTCTGATTTTCTACGATCACACAGGGCGCGGGGAAAAGATAATACATAGATTTAAAAGAGTAGAAACCCATAAACAAATAATATAAAACCAAAATAAAACAAAAATAATACTCTGCAAAAATTTTAAAAATGTGTATTTAGGTTTTATACCTCCAGATCTGACTGAAATGGCTGTATCTTGGGAAAACATAAACCTTTTCGAGTGAAACAAAAAGTGTTCTTGACTGAAACGAGCTCTCCGGATGCAATGGAACAATCCTCTCACCCCGGAAATGTGTGGAAATGGAATAAAATGTAGATGAGGAAACTCGGCTTCATGATCTCGATCTACAACAAGAGTGGGTCTTCAAACAGGCTCTAATACCATGTTCGACAACAAATGTATTCCAACAAAGGAATAACACCTTTATTAACCACTCACACAACCATATCAAATATCAACACACCGATGTTTTTATGTGGTAAAACCCCTACGGGGAAACATCGACGACCCCAACCAATGTGACCACTTGGAGCAGTTTATTAATGCAAAAGAAAAATATTACAGAGAGATTTTACAAGATATTTTCTCTCAATCGGTCATAGGAAAATGATCCTCCATTCTCTTTAAATAGAGATCATGGACCAATCGGGTGTTAAGCCACAGATCAATGTTGTTAAGATCGAGGATAATATGAATCGTCGGATCACTCTATGTCGGGAACATATCATGACCGTCAGATTTCCTAACTACAAATGCAGACTAACACAAACTAAAGAAACACACTAAGAACACACTTTTACCTAACGACACTTTATACCAAGTATATCTTAACTAACTCCTAAGTGTCTAAATATCCTAACACTATTTGCTATTATTTTGGACAACACTTTGTATGATGCCTTTCATAATGAGATAGGTTGGAACATTGTGAAGGAAGAAGGATTGACCTCTTTTGCAATAAGTATTATAAAGGATGAGTTGGTGCTTCCCCCAATCCTGCATGATTTTTGAACATAATACAATATTCATTTGAGGCCAAACTTTATAATACTCCAGCATTCACGGATGAAGTGGATTGAGAATCCATTTGGTCTCGTAGATTTATCTAGAGCTAAGCTCCATATTGTTATATGAATTTCATCCTCAATAATTTCCTTTATCAGGTCAGATTTCTCACCTGGGGAGATAACAAAAGGCATGTTCTCCAACATGGTTTCCATGTCCTCTAGATCTGCCTCATCTCTCTTTGTATACAACTCTTCAAAGTGATATCATGATGCCTCTTTGATCTAACAAAAAATAATTAAGGGTCATTCCATCCTCCATTGTAGTCTATTTAACATTGTTCAAGATTAATGGATTTGATTTCCCATGGGAAAAAAATTGCATTTATGTCCCCATATTTTAGCTAGACACTGCGAGACTTGATCCTCCACATTTCATCCTCCATTCCAATGGATTTGTGATATTTCTGGAAGACTTTGTTTTCTTCTTTAATCAAATCACTATTTATTTCTTCAGACTCTGATTTATCATGGATGGTGATAAGCTAAGATTTCCACTCTTCTTTCTCAAACTCAGGTGGGAAGTACACATTTTTTTCCCATTCCCTTAGAGAAATATTTACCGCTTTCAACTTTTTTTCCCATGTAGACCCATGGAGAAATATTTACCTCTTTCAACTTTTTTTCAACTTTTGGATAACATGTAGTACCCACTGCCTTTGCCCATAATTCCCATCCTAACCTGACACCACTGAGCATGCACCTTGATTTTTCCATAAACTTTGTGTTCATCCTTTCTACAACTCCATTATGTTGAGATGTATATGGATTAGTCTTCTTCTTTTCTATACCACACTTATTACAAAATTCTTTGAATTCACTTCTATAGAACTTTCCATCATTATCTGTCCTTGACACCTTGATTATTTTCTCTGTTTGATTCTCCATAAGAGCCTTAAACTCTTTAAAAATGTCAAAGACTTCATATTTCTTCCTAAGGAATTATATCCATGTATTCCTCAAGAAGTCATATATAAATAAGACATAGTACATAGATTTTCCCAGTGATGGAACTGACATGGATCCAAACACATCACTGTGCACTAACTGTAAAATTATCTCTACCCTCATTGCATTAGAGGGGAATCTTAACTGATTATGCTTCCCATACAAACAATGTTCATAGAAATCAAAATCTAGAGAGTAGTTAGACATGCCTTCAACCATACTTTTACCGTGTAGTAGTAGAAATCTCTTCTCTCCGATATGCCCTGACCTTTGATGCCACAACATAACCTCTTCTCCAGAGACAATAGATGTTTTTTCTTATTTAGCTCCAATCTTAGGAACAATGGAACTATTACACCCATCACTAATTGTGCTTCCCTGTAACTTATACAGAGTTCTATTTTGAACTTCCTTCAGCAACACCATTTCTCCTCGAACCATCTTGCAGGTTTCTTTCTCAAACACTATTTTTACCCCTGCATCATCCATTTTTCTTAAATAAATCAAATTTCTATCCAATCGTGGGATGTGATGAACACCAGGGAGTGTTATAATCCTTCTATCCATGAGATTCAACTCAAATTTTCCTCGTCCTATGATTTTCATTGTCGATTCATCACCTAGGAAAACATCACCTTCATCATACCTTTGATATTTTCAAAACCACTCCCACTGAGGAGTCATATGAAATGATGCACCTAAGTCAACCAACCATGCCTCATGATATACATGTGTGTTTGAAGAAGCCAAGTACACATCTCCTCCTTCCATGGAGGTTTTTTCTTCTTTAGAAGGAGCATCTTTAGATTCCTTCCCTCTATCAACACTTTTGTATCTACATTGCTTCTTATAGTTCCCTTCTTTTCCACATCTCCATCATACCTTTACAAAATTTTTATAAGATTTATATCTTCCCTTATATTTAGATCTCCCACTTGAGGACTTGGATATATTTCTTTCCTGGGAGCATGCTCTTGAAAATAAGACATATGTGCTCTTTCCTTTTGACAGGTGCCTAAAATGGCATAACTCTAGCACCCATCTATACCTTTTTGTTTATTAGTTTCTGTTTGTCATTCCATTTTTTACATATCCTTTATCCAATTCATTACATTTATCACTAAGGTACAAATCCTCTTCCTATATGCCATTATTATGTTACTTTTTCATAATTATTATAAGGAACTCGTTATTTTCAAGCCACTAATATTGTTGCACAAGATATCTAGCAGTTGCAACACATCTCTACTGCAATTCCAAGTTGACAAAATTCTAGGCACAAAGTGAGTTGTTTCAACTCTAGGTCAAAAACCCTCTAGTTGCAACTCATAACGAATTCACGGTTGCTGCAACTCCAGGAAAACCGTTACAACTGTGAGAACAATTATCATGCCTACGACTCCAGATTGGATTTGTCATCGTTTTAGTCAATGAAAAGAAACAATAGGAAACTAAAGTAGGAATTAGTCCATCGTCAACACATGGCCTAAATTGAACAAGAATGTTGTAACCAGATGAACATCCAGGTCCTCACGACTGTCCATCCAATCATTGTATAATTTTAGAACAGTAGTAATAGTGTATAAAAACCTTGGCTCCTCAGAGCTGAAGAGGAGATTATTCAGACACATACATTCTAATGTTGTATCTTTTCAATTAGGAAATATAAGTTCATGTTCTTTCTTTCACGTGTGTGTTTATGCCTTAATGATCATTTGATTTTGGTGTGATCAACCAATACCTTGCATAAGGGGGTAGGGCACCCTCCTTAGCCAGGTACTTCCTGTACAATGGAAGTAGAGGTTAGTGTTTTTTATATTGTTCATTTTGATTTCCATTTGCTTTTCATTTGTTGTAACTTCATACTCGTAATCAGTGGTTAAATTTGATGGGCACTCCTACCCGTTAAGTAATTTTTTTATGATGGGTTTCTTTTTAAAATTTCCCTTCGCATGATGTTTTATATTTATTTTTCCCCATCATAATATATATTATATGTGTTTTTTTAACTTTTATTATGAACACAAGAGAAAATGTCAAGAGCAAATTTTGTAGAGCACATGTCATTGATATGCATAATGGCATTGATATGCAATATATGTTTATTTTAATTCACTGTCATTTCAGTTCATAGCATAACTTAATCGCTTCAACAATTATTATGTCATTCGATTTGATACCAATGTTAGATTCAAAAGATAGTGTTACAATTTACATGTGATTCAATTTTATAGTTTGAAGTTGTAATCTGACTACTAATTTAGTTTTTCTGAAAAGTGACAACTCTCTGGTTTGATTGTTGCAACTCACATAGTTTTAGCTTATGTCATAAACGATTTCTATTGCTGTGACCTGTGTGTTCTATCACAACCACATCCATTGTTGCAATTATGACAATCTAGTTTCTTTTCGTGTTGCAACTCACTTTGTTGCAACTTTTCTTGCAGTTGGACTTTCTTTCATTTATTCTCTAAAAGTTGTATCTTCAATAGATTAGAAATTGACAGTGAATATAATGAACGCTTAATTGTTGCAAAAATACAATATCTTCATCATACTTGAGAAAGTCACCAATAGATCGTAGCATAATTTTTATTTCTGCAAGAGTGATTTCAATTTCCGCAAGTGTGATTTCATTTATGTAAGAGTGATTTCAATTCCCGCAAGTGTGATTTTATTTCTGCATGAGTGCTTTCAATTTCTGCAAGAGTGATTTCAATTTCTGCAAGTGTGATTTTATTTCTGCAAGAGTGATTTAAATTCCTCAAAGACTGATTTCTATTCCTGCAAGTGTGATTTCAATTTCATACAAGAATGCTCTTTAATTTCTCACAGTTAAGACCATAGCTTGGTGACTCAATTAAAGTATTTTGGATCTCAAAATTATGACATTAAAAGTGCTACAATGCCATAGTCCAACAACACTCTTCTTGCATAGATTGTACACGATAGTTCACAAGTTCTATACGAACCCTGGATTGATAATTAAATGCTCAACTATCCATTTTCTTTCTAAAATAATTATAAAGTAATTGAAAAGTCTGTCATTTTGGTGCCATTGTCGGGGAACTTTGAAAATAAAATAGTGTTGTGTAAATGTGTGGATTTTCCCTTCATTCTATTCGAATATATTTTGTGTAATTTATATGATGTTTTCTTGAATTTTCTTATGCCCAGAAGTAGAGATCAACAAGGTAGATTTGTTATCTCTTCCAAAAACCACTGAGAAACTAATAGTGCAGGTCAATAAAAAACAATAAAGGAACATTGTTGGCACAGAGGAAGACCCAGGGTTCATCTCCAAGAGCGCACCAACAAGCCCCAACTACTGGCCCTTTTGGAAACACCTGCGAAGCAGATGTAATCTCAGCCGAAGTAGCTATGGGGGGTTGCAGGACAGAGATGTCTACAACCAAAGGGGATATCAAGTGGATCTTATACAAGAACAGTACATCATTTATATGTCATTTACCAGTTCAGATCTACTCCGTAGAACCATCTATTAGATCTAATACAGTAATGCAATAACAGTACACCAAATGACAAAGAACAGAGCATCAATCACACACACAACAAAAGATATACGTGGTTCACCCTCTCTCTAGGGATACATCCACAGAACTGTGCTTTATAATATATTAAGATGAAGCATACAATTTTTGTCTGCGCTCTCAGCTAGAAAATCTTCTCTCTTCTCTTCTCTACATCTCCTCTTCCTGCGCACCTAGCTGCAGGACCGATCTTCGCACCCAGATGAAGATCTTACTATACTAGAAGGCTCTACACGTATCACTTCTCTCTCACACAATAGTACTCACTCGATCGCACAATAAAAATGAATCCACAATCAACTTAGGACCAACAACAACAACAACAACCCATCCTAGGTCCTTTACACCTCTATTTATACATTACAATCACTCATGAACAACCTTAGGTCGAAACCTAGGTGTCAAAAACCTACATACCAAAACCCTAGGTGTCTAAAACCCTAGGTCAACTTGACCCGTGTTTTCAGGGCTTCGCCAGCCTGTCTTTCCTTCCTTCTCACGTGGTGCTCCAAAGCATCCAATAGTGGATTTTTCCGCTTGTTGAGTTGTCCACGATCCATGTTCCTTGCTGATCTATCATCCTCGATCTCCTCATCCAACGTCTTGCTTCCTTTTAATTCGTTCTATCTTTTCTTCTCTTTTACTCACTTCGACCAGGTAACAATCATTGTGTCTTCCGCGCAGTTCGTGTTTTGCCTTTTCTTCCTTGATCTTTGCTTGCTTCCATAACCAAGGGCCAACAGGCCCCGAAAACTCACCTATGACTCGTCCCAAGGCACTTCAGGTCTGATCCCTATTTTACTTCAACTTCAGACTACGCAGGGCAGACTGTGCTTCTAGCTCTAGTCCTCCCTTCCTCCCTTGTGCAGATTGTCTTTTTTGTGTATGGCACCCAGTTTCAACTGCACCTGGTACCTAGACCCTTTTCCTCATGATTTTACTGAAAGCTGTGAGGCAACTGGTTGTCATAATACAACTTCAGTCGACTCCCGTTCACCAAACCTTCCTACCATTCTCCATTCAAAGTCTTCAACTACGCAACTCCTCCTTCTGTAACATAGGCGACCTTGTATGGCCCAAGCGAATGCGTTATGAACTTCCCAGGATGCTTCATGAACTTACTATCATATACTAGTACTAGATCACCTTTCTTAAATACCTTCTTCTTGATGTGTCTGTCGTGGTAGGCCTTCTCTCTTTCTTTTTGGACATGCTGATGAAATCCTGCAATAAATATGTTTTCCTCCAGTTCGACCAACTGTGTAAGCCTCTCTCGAACAATTCCAGTGTCGTCCATATCCGTAAAGGCAACAATTCTTAAGCTTGGTACCAAATATTCCATTGGGACAACGACTTCGAGACCATACACCAATTTAAAGGGGGTTTGTATTGTTAGCTTCTTGCAAGTGGTTCTATAGGTCCATAATACTAGTGGTACTCTTAAATCCCAGTCATCTCTACTGACACTGCAAATCTTTGTTAGTGTTGTCTCCAAGATCTGTTTGAATCCTTCAACTCTCCCATTCTCTTGTGGATGGTAAGGTGTGATCTTCTGATGATGAACTGTAAATTCCTCGGTCAAGGATTCAATTGTTTTATTAATGAAATGTGTTCCTTGATTGCTCATAAGGATCTTCGGGCATCCAAACCTGGTTATGATGTCATCAAATATGAAGCGTGCAACTATAGTGGCACTATAGTCCTTAACTGCTCTTGTTTCGGCCCATCTGGTCAAGTACTCTGTTGCAATAATTATGTACCTTGCTCCTGTGCGCTTCCCTGGTGGGTTAATAGGTCCCACGAAGTCAATGGCGCATTTCTCAAATGCTTGTAGGGTCAGTTGTGGTGCTAATGATATTTCATCTCTTCTGGATGGTTTCCCAACTCTTTGGTATACATCACAGGCTCTGTAATAGTCCTTAGCATCTCTGTGTAAGGTAGGCCACCAAAGGCCAGCTCGAAGAAACTTTTGCGCAGTGGATTTCCCTACGTAGTGTTCTCCTGCAACGCCTTCATGAGCTTCATCAAGGATCAATGGTCTTGTTGCCTCCATAGCACACCTCCTCAGTATCTCATCAGGTCCCATATTGTATAGTTGTCCCGCTATAAGTGAAAATTCTGCAGCGTGCACTACTAGCTGTTTCTTTTGGGTGATTGTATATTCACCAGGTGCCATTCCTGTTGACAGGAACTGGACTATCTCTGCGAAGTGGTCATCAATATTTCTAATGGCTAGCAGTTGTGCATCTGGTATTGTATCCTCCAAACTAGTAGTCTCTTCTCCATGTTCCAACCTCGACAAGTGGTCAATACCTTTGTTCATTCTCCCTGGATTAACTATGATCTCAAAATCATATTCCTGAAATAATAGAATCCATATGAATATTATTCCCCCCAACACTGGCTTGTTGACTAGGTATTTCAGCGTGGAGTGATCAGTAAAAATTTTAAAGTGTCCTCCCAACAAGTAGTTGCGGAACTTCTGTAGCGCATACACCATGGCTAACCCTTCTCTTTCAGTGGTGGTGTAGTTGATCTCAGCTGTTGATAGCTTCCTGCTAGAAAAGGATAACGGGTGGTCGATGTATCCCGTTCCTAGTTGTGCTAACACAAATCCTAATGCAATATAAGATGCATCAACATGCACGTGAAACTCCTTACTCCAATCTGGGAAAACCATAATAGGCGCAATAACCATTTTTTGTTTCAGTGTGTCAAAGCTCTGCTGGCATTCTTTGGTCAGTGAAATTGACAATCTTTCTTCAAATGATTCTCCATGGGTGTTGTAATCTGGGCATAGCCTTTAATGAACTTCTTGTAATATCATATATGTCCCAGCGCAATGTGCAGCTGTTTGAATGATGTAGGAGGGGGTAGATCAACTATGATGGCCATTTTAGATGGATTTGCCAGCAATCCTTGCTTGCATACAATATGACCTAACAACACTCCAAATGGTGAAAAGAAAATGCACTTCTTTTGGTTTAAGGCAATCTGAAACTTCCTACACTTGTCCAACATTAGCCTTAAACATTCGATATGATTTTTCAATAAACTAAAAACAGTCCAATCATCAAAGTATGCTTCTATAAACTTATGTAGGAACTCCTTGAATGCTTCGAATACCACCCTGGAAAAGATGGTTGTGGCATTCTTTAATCCAAATGACATTACTGTATATTGGTAGGATCCCCATTCTATGAAAAAGGTGCTCTTATGGCGATCTTCCTTGGAAATCCGGATCTGATGGTATCCTGAAAATCCATCTGTAAAAGAATATACTTCCTGACCTCCTACATTATCTAACACTTTGTTAGTGAATGGAGTAGGGAAGGGGTCATGCAAACATGCATCATTCATCTTCCTGAGATCTACGCAGATCCTAATCTCTCCTGTCTTCTTTTCTTGTACCACCATAGGGCTAATCCATTCTAATTCTTCGACAGGTTCTATAATCCCTGCTTCCAGCATTCTGTCGAGCTCAATCTTCACTTTCTCCTTATATTTAGGGTTCAATCTGTAGGGTCTCTGTTTAAATGGTATTACATCTAGTTTCAAAGGGATCCTCATCTCTCCCATAGGCCCTTTAATGCCCCTCATATCAGTGAACTTGGTCGGAAACAAGTCCTGATATTCATGCAGTAACTCGGTGATCTTGTCAATAGTGGCAGCATCCCAATAATCTCCAACATTTGCAAGCTTCTATGTTTTCTCTGTTCCAATATTGACTTTCTTGATCTTGATCGACTGTCCAATAAATGGTATCTCAACTCCTGGTCCTTCCACATCTCTCTGGCCTTCTATTTCTGCGATGTTCACCTTCCTAGGATCATTGTCTTCATCATCATTGATGTTGTAATAGCCTTGTAGTTTCTGGAGAGGCGCAGTCCATTCATCCTCTTCTTGCTCCAAAGGGAGGCTAGGTGCCTCCTCAAATAATTTATGTCTTACAATCTGTAATGCTTGATCTACTGTAGGATATTGGATTTCGAATAAAAATGTAGTGACAAAGTTCTGAGCCATACCTTCCCAATCTATAGTGATGAGGTGCAGTTCTGCTTGAAGGTACCAGTTGATAGGGATAGTGTCCAGCGTGTTTATGAATTTGTGCACCCACTGCTCTTGAGGAATATTTCTCTAGGATTTGCAACTTCGCACATGGTCTTTCGGGCAGCTTCGACCTGTGTACCTAACTTCGCAGCTGTCTACTTGCATTGAGAACCGCTTTGTCATCAGAGTACGACATTGTACCCATTCTGTAATGTTGGTTTTATGTGTCCCCCACCATCTTGTTGGTGTGGCTTTCAAGGCCTCATCCATTGCCAACAAGCGTTGTTGCGTTGTTACACTTTCTTCAAAGTCCGACAAGAAAGTTTATAAAGGATTTAGACCATCAAATGTGGGTAAGTTACTTACTGTTGTGTCGATCCAGTGTAGTTCTATGGTTAATATAGCACATCTCCTTGTATATAATTTGTACATTTTGTTCTTCTAGTTCTCCAGTGCTTCTTTTGAATCTGAAGAACATGCGTTGTCACTTCGCCAACTCAAATTTCCATCTGTCGTAGGATTAATGTAATCTTGTTATGTGGTTGTTAATTTGTATATGTTTTCCAGTTCATATGCGCGGTATTCTTCTTTGATGGGCTCAGTGTATCACTGAAATTCATCGAGATCTAATGGTGCGATGACCCTAAGGCCATCTCCTTCAAACGTCATTCGTATTTTCTTTAAATAAACCACAGTGGAATTATTGAAAGCCCAATCAATTCCTAACAATGCAGGGTAAGGACAACTATCATCAACTATCTCAATCACCTCAAAGTATGCAAACGTCCTCACTTCGTCGATGTCCATAAAGACATGTTCCAATCTTCCGAAGGGGCTTACTACCTGTTGATTAGCCATCCTAAGCCTGATAGGGGAATAAATCATCTTAGGTTTTCTCATCAGTGCCCAGGTTTTCTTCGTCGTGACATTGACCTCTGACCCTAAGTCGAGGACCACATAGTCTATATCATACTCTCCAATATGATTATTCAGGTGTAGTTACTTATTTTTTCTTCTCTTATTGGATAACTGATGTACTTCTTTATTCAGTAAAGGATCTTCCCTTCCTATCTCATACTGTTTGACCAAATTTTGCAGTTCTTGTATAACTTTCTCGTCTTTAATCAACTCTATAAACGTATACAAGAAACTAACAAGTTTACTTGCCTCTTTTCAATCTCCGGGTGAAGCAGACTGATCGAATTCCAGAGTCATTTCAAATTCTCTTACTTCTTGTCGTCTCTTCAATGAAGAGCCTTGGTCTCCCCTGAATTCTCTTCTTTCCTCCTTGAACATTTGTTTTTCTTTCTTTGCATCAAAAGTTTGTGTCTTCTCTGTAGCTTTCCCGACTCCCGATTCTTCTGTAGTCTTTCCTTGGGTCATTCTGTCTTCTCCTGTAACAATGCCTCCTCGAGTGATAACAACGACTCTAGGGTCTACTTCGCAAGGTTCTACTTTGATCAATTGTATCTGCGGGTTCTACTGAGGTTCCCATTTCTCTTGAAGTTTAGCCAACAATGTTGGACATTCCTCGATAACATGCTCGAAAGAGTTGCAATAGTTGCAAGTAGTACAAGGGTTTTGACAGTCCCTTTCCAAGTGTCCTATTTGTGCACAGTTATAACATATTATCTTTCCTCGACCTTCACCCATACCTCCTCCTCTTGCTCTTCCTCAGAATCCACCAAGAGGGTTGAAGTTTCCTCTCCCAGGGGAGTTATATTGCGTAGTGTTTCCTTCTTGTTGTACTTCGCCTTGAATCTTGTATATATCACTTGACCTTTCATGCATGAGATCGTAAGCCCAACAATCCCTATCATCATGTACCATGGACTTACAGAACGTGCAATACAAATTTGTGGGTGTCTGAACATATTTTTGCATGTAGTATCACTCACCAGGGTGATGTCTATTTCTGCATACCTCGCACCAGGGTAGGGTAACTTGTTTCAAGGGCTTCAAATATCTAGAGGCCAAGTATTCATGGAATAGGGGACAGTGTTCCTTGTCATGGCCTTTTGATATGCATCTGACACACCAGATGTCTTCTCTTTTATCTTTTCCCTTGTCTTTCTTCATATCTTCGACCTGCAGAGACAAACTAGTTATCTGACTCAAGATTTGACTCATACTTGAGTTGGATTCTCCCATAGGGGTTGATTCTAGATTCATGGCGATCTCCAACTCCTCCGCATGTGAAGCAATCTTTTGTTGCTTCAGAGGAACTATGATGTGTGGTAAGAGGGCAACAATGAACCATTCCTTGTTCTTCTCATCTGGGATTTGAAAAATTAGATGGCCTGTCAAGGTCTTGAATCTTTGATTGAACTCCCATACCAGTTCAACTATTCTCTATTTGATTTCTTTGAGTTCTATAATGCACTGTGATTCTGACTTAGGTTTCTTGAATTCAACAATTAACGAAGTCTTAATAGCATTCAGTGGTTTAGGTGTAGCTCCTTGGACAAATTTCATATACCAGCTCAGTGCGCGATCTCTTATGGTAGTACTGAACTGAGCTCGTTTGACAGCTTCGTCGATGATATTCTTAATACTCCACATAGATTCG
>SNQJ01S0035661.1:9340-50925 GCA_010110895.2 Picea sitchensis
ATACTATAGTCATTTGGCTATCACATAGCTCATCATCTTGTAGGTTAGTTCACCAATAACACATATTGATGTAGATACATCACAAATTTATATAAGAATCCATATTTGCATTGACGCTCAATTAAGAAATGTATTCCTATTTATATCATGCATTGCACCTATTATACATTCAGAACATAACTTGAATTGGTATGGATGTACCGAACTTACCCATTTTAATTTTCATGTTTAAATAATCAAAAAACTATCTTTGTCATGAACATATATCATGTAACATACAAATAGATTTAGAGGTACACATCTCAATGTCTAACAAAGTCTAACTGAATCCAAACAAATGCTAAACTTTGAATTATTAAGATTAGTAAACAACAATGTTCTAACTACCTAAGGTCAAAATAAGGGGTGTTACACTTAATCAAAGATTATTGGAACAAATCAAAAATTTGAAAGAGAAATAATCTGAGAAAAAATAAAAGAATAAAGTTGAAAAATTAGATAAGGAAGAAAAATCATGCCTAAAGGTTCATAATAAAAATTTATCACATAAATTAAGAAGTTAAACAATAATAAGAAGACACTATAGAACAAGTTATAGAAACTTATCAACAAGGAATCATTGGTTAATAAAGATACAGTAACCGAACCTATGGATCTAGAGAAGTCTTTAGGTGTAAAAATCATAATTGTGGATAAATGAATTAATATAGACCCAATCAAAATCCATTTGATGTAAAAATATCTTCAAATGTAAAAGTTGAAACAAGTTAGGGGTATGAAGAAGACTCAATTCCATGTAAATTTGTTGAACCTACATAGAATAGATCTAGCTAGAAAATACCACGCACATTTGCAGAGAGAAATTGAGAAAGAAGAAGCAAGAGAGAAAGAATGGATAATGAATAATGAATAATGAATAATTTACACATGATATACTTTGCATAACTCAACCAATGCACATTGAAGGATAATCCAATGGGACACAGTGGTTGTCTAGAGTGATATGGACACATACCAATAGTTATGGGAGTAAACTGCCACCTAGTCTAGTCTCTTAGGATGTTACAGGAGTGAACTGCCACCAAGTTGAGTTAACTAGCCTACTAGTCTTCTGTTAACTGACTAAAATAGAGTGAAGTGAGGAGGATATTAGGGAATCATGGGTAATTCTCCATTCTGGTGATCATACCAAGGTTAATTTGCATTATCTTGTGATGATCCCAAGGTTGCATGGTGACAAAACCAATGCAACATCTAGACACCACTCAACTAGTCAAACTTAAGTGAAATATGAAGATAATATTCTCCCTAAAGGAATATTCTTCCTAAAATATAGGAGACTAGATAATCACTAATAATGACTAGTAAATAAGGAAAAACCTTGGGAGAAACAAATCAGAAGTGTGTGTGAAGTAACTCCCACACCCCCCCCTAAACATCACTATGGTGAAAATAGAAAATGGGTCTCGACAATGAGGCCATGTTAGGTACCCAAATAGAAAAGATACACTGAAATAATGTGAGGAAAGAGGGAAAACCTCATGGGAGAACCCCCCCTCAAGGTACAATGTATGTAAAAATAATAACTATAGTTGTTAGGAAACTATGTCCTTCACTCCAAGATGACTTTATAGAGAATGGAACTTCTTCTCAGTGAAGGTCTTGGTGAAGATGTCTGCCATCTATTCTACTGAAGGAAAGAACTGTAGGTCGAGGCTCCCCTTGTCTACTATGTCCTAGATGTATTCCATTTGAATCTCGATGTGCTTCGTCTGTTGTCTCTAAACTAGATCTTTGCAAAACTTCAGAATGCTCTAGTTGTCACACCAGATGACAATCAACCGATGAAACTTAATTCCCTACTCAGTGAAAAAATGTTCTAGCCACATAGCCTAAATGGTTATGTTAACTACCCATCTGTACTCTGTCTCGGCTAAATATAGAGAAATGGAATCTTTCTTATTTTTTTACCAACATATAGGACAAATAAAAATATTGACTGAGAAACCATATGTGTATTTGGAATCAGTGTTATCACCAACCTAGACAAAATCAGTGAACCCGATGAAATCCAATGTAGAGTCTGCTGCATAATGAATTCCAAAGGTGATGGTGCCCTGCACGTATCTAAGGATATGATTTATAGCCTTCCAATGTAGCTCATGTGGCTCTTGCATGAACCTGGAAACTGCACCAACTGCATAGGAGAGGTGTGGTCTAGAGTGTGTGAGATACAACAAGTTACCCACCATCTTTCTATATAGTGTGTTTTCAACCAGCGGAGTGTCCTTGCTATTCTCAAGTTTGACTTATGATAGGAAAGGAGTCGGAGAAGACTTGTAGTCAAACTCTGAAGGAGATATCGTGCATACTTGGCCTGAGATAGTTTGATCCCTAATGCATCTTGATTGATATCGAGTCCAAGGAATAAGTATAGTGGACTCATGTCCTTCATCAGAAAACTGTCATGTTGAATCCTATTGACTGCAACAATAGATGAAGTTAAGAAACCAATGATTAACAAATAATCAACATACAAAACTAAGAGTAGCAGTGAATCAATCGTCCTGAGAATGTATACATTTAGGTCTGATTTACAACATACAAACTGTTATGACAATAGGTAGGAGTCCATATTGGCATACCATACTCTCAGATCCTGTTTGAGGCCATAAAGAGAATTCTACAGTCTACAGATCAAATATGAATCCTACATAAATCCCTGGGGATTCTCTGTATAGATCTCCTCAGAGATATCACCATGAAGAAATGAAGTCTTCACATCCATCAGATGGACTTCCCATCGCTTGGCCTCCGCAATGGCAAGGGCCAAATGTATGGAATCCATCTTCTCTACTAGAGAAAATGTCTCATCATAGTCAATGACATGGACCTACTAAAATACTTTGAAAACAAGCTTGGCTTTGTATCTTCTAATCTATCCATCGGTTGTTCTCTTAGTCTTGTATACCAATCTGCATATGACTAGTTTCCTTCCACAAGGAAGGGGAACTAGATCCCAATTCTAGTTCTCGAGGAGGGAGTTGTACTCCTCATGCATGGTGGATTCCCAAAAGGGATTTATAGCATCCTCGCCATAAGACTGTGGATCTGAAGACTGGACCAAGAAAATATTCCTTGAAACCAATGGTTTAGTGGCACTGAGTGCAATAAGAGGCTCCTCAAAATTAGATCAATTCCTCCTAGTATCGGCTGGATCACCAAAAATATCCCCTGCATCTTGAAGAGTAGTTTGTGCCCACTTGGGCCTCTGTTATGGATCTGCATCTGCATCTGGATGCTCTGAATCTATATCTGACTATATAGACTATGTATCTTGATCATCTATTTCGTATAAATCATAACTCCTGTTTGAAGAAGAGTTGGCATGTGCATGCTCATCATCTCGGACAGGTGGAAGAATGAAGGTGGCTGCATGCAATTGTTGAGGTACATGCGAGACAATTTCCTTTAATTTGAAACTTCGCTCAATGATGATCCGGTACGAGGAAATATGAATAAGTCTTTATCTCTTCACATCATCGAGGTATCCAACAAAGAAACACTATGTTCTCTATGGATCAAGTGCCTTCCTCTTTTCAAAGGGAATCTCGACCCATGGACGTTAACCGAAAATATGAAAGTGGCTCACTTCCAGTTTGAGGCTGCTCCAAGCCTCGTAGGGGGTCTTATCCTTGAAAAATATATGGGGAGATCTATTTTGGATGTAGGTTGCATAATTTAGCTCTTTGACCCATAGTCTCTATGGTAGTGACTTTGCATGTAGCATGGAAGATACCATCTCTTTTAGAGATATTTTGTTTTTCTCAGCAATTTCATTTTGCTGCGGAGTATAGGGAACTATATGGTGCAAATGAATCCCTGCCCCATGAAAAATATTTTGTATTTCATGATTGACATACTCTCCCATGTTTTCAGTTCGGAGGACTTTGATTTTATTTCCTAACTGTGTCTCAACCAAGGCTTTGAAATCTTTGAGGTGTTGAAAGACCTCGGATTTTTTCGTGAGAAAGTAAATCCATGTGAAACGTGAGAAACAATCAACAAAACTGAGAACAAACCTCACTTTTATGATAGATGGATGCAGAAAACTACCCATGAGGTCACTATGGATCATATATAAAGGATAGGAATCTCTCTGAGTCTTTCCTTTGTCGAATTTCTCTTGAGGGTGTTTTCCAATAACACATCCCTCACAAATTCCTTTGGAGAAATGGATGTTTGGTAGACCATCAACCAATATTTTCATTCTAAGTTGTTGCATATATCTAAAATTCAAATGCCCGAACCTGTCATTCCATATCCTACTGCTTTCATCAGCATGGGTAAGCAGTGAAGTAGAATCTGGTTTAATAAATTCAGAAAATGTATAGAATCTAGATTGATGATTTACCTCACCGAAGAAACCATGGAATTGGTTTGCATGTCATAGTTTTCCACTGCATTTGGTGTGAATATGAATTTATTTCCGGTGAAGGAATTCTTTATCTGATACACGGAGAGAAGTTTGACGAAAAGTTTGGGAATGTGAAACACATTCTTGAAGCTTTCGTTTGTGAGTTCAATCCTTCCTTTTCCGGTGACTTTGACTAGAGAGTTGTCCACAATAAAAATACGAGGAACTTTTCATGCATCTAATGAAGAATAGACTACTTTTATGGCATCCATGTGATGTGATGCTCCTGAATCTACAATCCAAGCATTGTGAGAGGAGTTGATGGAAATCAAGGCACGGTTATAATTTCCTTTCTTGGGATTTTAATCTTCTCGCTTCTTCTTATTGTCACCCTCGAGGATGCGATCTCCAAGGTTATTTTTTTGAAGTATTTGATTCATTAGATCTATTTATGTTTTCATGCATGTGGATTTTGGATGGAATCATTTCTGGCAATATGTGCATTTCTCCCATTTTCTTTCCTTTCCACCTTTGGATCCGAAGGCATCGGTAAAGGGTTTTGAGTACCCTTTCTTATTTGTATTTGCATGATCTTTCCTTTTGTCTTTATATTTATATTTATGATATTAACGACTTCCATCTTGCATAGTAAGTGCATGCTCCTTTGGGCCTTTGATTTTTCTCATGTTGATGACCTTGGTTTTCTCTTGTGTCAGGGATTTGATAAATTCCTCAAGAGGAGACATCTTCCAGGTGGCTCCAGAGGTGAATTTGACTGAATGGAATGTGGATATGAACAAAAATAATTCATGACCAAGTTTGGAGAGAATGGTGAGAACCATTTTTTTCTCCTCAGATTTATCAGCTCCACAAGCTTTGAGTTGTGACAATAAATCCTTGAATTTTGTAAAGAAATCTTGGAGATTGTCGAAGATTTTTGGATCCAATAAGACCAATTACGCCTCGAGCATGTTTCTCCTTATCTCATCCTATTTTCTAAAGATCCCTTCCAAGGTGGTCCAGGCTTCATTGGGGGGTTTTATAGCAAGATATGTGAAAAAGGAGATCGAGAGAGATGAGACTACATATTCTTCTAAATGATTCATCCATTTGATTTAGATACTTGGATTTTTCTATGGCTGATGTCCGTTCTACATCTGTATTCAAGGTTAACCTGTAAAATCATCTGAGTCAGAGATGTATTATTATTCTCTCCTTCCATGCAAAGTAATTGTAAGGTGTAAGAATGAATTCTTTTGGGAATTCCATTTTTCCATTGTCTTCAATCTTTTGTACCTGCAAACACTTTGGTGTAGCTTTTGCTTAGCATTCTGTCGACTCTGATACCATGTGAATTTGTTGAACCTGCACAGAATATATCTAGCTATAAAATACCACACACATTTGCAGAGAGAAATTGAGAAATAAGAAGCAATAGAGAAAGAATCGAAGAATTATCTTTAACGGTAATGAATAATGAATAATTTACACATGATATACTCTGTATAAATCAACCAATGAGAACTAGAGGAGAATCCAATGTGTCATAGTGGTGTTATAGAGTGATATGGACACACAACAAAAGTTACGGGAGTAAATTTCCACCTAATCTAGTATCTGAAGCAGTTATGGTAGTGAACTGCCAGCGAGATGAGTTAACTAGTCTACCAGTGTTCAGTTAACTAACTGAAACAGAGTGAAGTGAGGAGGAGATCAGGGAATCATGGGTAATGAGTCAATATGGTAATGATACCAAGGCTAATGCGCATTCGCTGGTGATGATCCCAATGTTGCATGGTGATAAAACTATTGCAACATCTAGACTCCACTCAACTAGTCAAACTAAAGTGAAAACTGAAGACAATATTATCCCTAGAGGAATATTATTCCTAAAATATAGGGGACTGGATAATGAATAATAATGACTAATAAAAAAGGAAAAACATTAAGAAAAAAAATTCATGGCTATGTGTGAAGTAACTCCAACATTCCAAAATTTAATAAAAAAAAAAACAAGAAATATGAGAAGTACAGATCAAGTTGAAAATATACCTTATAAAATCCTAATCAGAAAAATTGATACTTCAACCAATCAATATATACATAGATTGAAATCACCATAGAAATAAATTTCTGATTCCGTTTGCACTTACGGGAGGCATAGTTCGTCACCCAGAGTAATTATTTTATCGGGGTATACTGCCTGCAACATCATGCATGTGATGGAATAGTGGAGAACACATCCTATAACTCCCAATTCATGCATCTTCTGCCTTATCTACTCATTTTAAAAATCAACCACCTCCTACTCACTTGAATTCTCCATTGTCTCTTCACTTTCACTTGTACTCTGCATTGTCTCGTCACTTTCACTTTCACCGTCACTTGTATCCTCCATTATCTCCCCACTTCTCAGCTTAATGCAGAAAGATCCGAAATCAAGAATAATAATTAATGCGGAAGTATTAGTAACCAAGAAAAATGAAATCCTCCATTATCTCCCCATTTCTCAGCTTAATGTAGAAAGATCCGAAAGCAAGAATAATAATCAATGCAGAAGGATTCGCAACCAAGAAAAATGAAAAAATGAAGGCACTTCCGAAAGAAATGAAAACCATTACTTCAAGCTTTATTATGTTGAGTAACACATTATGGAATTTATAGGAATAGTTCTATTTTGTATAATAAATTAAATACAATAATTATATGTTTAATATTTTTTTTTATATATATATTTTTAATGGAGATGTATAGTTGCTTTATGGAATTCACACCGAGTTAAAAAAATAAATTAATAACTTGATTTATATATAAATAAAATATCCCAATAACAATGTTATAGGGATACGTATCTCTCGAAAAATTAAATTAAATTTTTTCAATATCACATTTATATCATTAAACTTAAAAATTTCAATAGCAAATTTATATAAATATATATTTATGAAAGAACTCAAATTCTGAAAAAAATTATGGTCACTAAAACATTTTAACATCTGAACGTGAATGATGAATTATGATAGTGACTTCCTAAAATTAGAAGTGTGCTTCTGACTTGTAATGTATTGTATTGAGGTCAGTATTTGCAATTATTTAAGAATGATGATATGCTTTTTTATAAAATCTATAGAAACAAATTTTTAAAATAATTAAATATTATAATTAAAACATTTTTTAAACAATTGAAAATTAAATTTCTAAATCTTTTAAAGAGTGTAAAAATTAAATTTCTGATATATTCTAACTCTTCTTCTTAATTACTATATTTGTACTGATTAAATCCCGACTTAGGATATATTTATACTCATGGTCTTTCTGTAGATTGATATTAGTTTACAATGGCGTTACTGAATATTTGTTTTTCAAACCTTGCAGGATTGAAAAGAGGTATGACTTGCGCTTTTCATTTAATATGCATACATGTTGTGTCTTTTAGTTCTAGGTGATTTATGTGTTGAGATAGGGGATTTATGTCTTTTTATTGTGTTGGTTTTTAATTTAGTGTATATTCTTCTCTCATGTATTAATTTAAGAAGAGTAGGAATAGTATTGTGTAAATATGATTCTTTTCATTTGGTATCGCAACTTGATCAACTAATATCCAATGTATTAGGGATAATAATTTTTAATCTAACATTTATTTGAGTGAAAGTTTGTGTAGAGGGAAATATTGTTGTAGAGAAATTGCAAACATGTCCATATTAGAAATGGAGATAAGATGGAGCATCTTGTCATAGGTTGAGATCTATGAATTGCATAACTAATGTGAATGATTAGAAGTGGTTTGTGTTCGAGAGAAAGGATAGAATTCACATCATACTGTATTTGATAGATTTGGTATCACTGAACATTTATGGACAAAAACATTTACTAAAAACCATCCAATAGAAATTAGGATATTTGTATTAAGATAAATCGTTGGTTAGTAAACTTTTTCCATGGAAAAAATTACTTTCCTTAAGAATGAATAATAGTGATTCATTAATTCATAATTCGACTTAAGAATGAATAATAGTGATTCATTAATTCATAATTCGATTTACCACCTGAATTCTTGATCGGATTCCCCAAATGGTATAGAAAATAGGATTAGTGGAGTCTTTCACATTTTCGGTCTAGTATGAAACCTTATATTAGCAAGCACATCTAAAGATACAAGTATTTTATTTTATTTTTTATTTTTTTCTTTTTGGAAAATTATTTTTTCTTTTTTTCTTTTTGGAAAAGTGTTTAAGATGGTTTGAAGATCCATGGTACTCTCTAAGGGTGTCCAAGTGGGATTTTTTCTTTAGTATGTTGCATTCACTATTGAGTGTAATTTATATCTTCAATTTTTGCAATAGATAGATCTATACAAACTACACCTTCACAATTGAAACCTTATAAATAATATTGTTCTTTAAAAATAAAGTTACGTACATACAATACAATGTTCTCACACCAAGTATTGTTCCATATAGGTGACAAGGCCTTACAAGTTTAGAAAAATAAAAATTGTGTTGATCAACTGAATGATTCATTTGACACCACATATGCTTATGATGACTCATTGGCATTAGTTACATCCCTTTTCATTTTTGCAGGACCAAAATCCTACTTTTCCTCCCCCAAAAAACTTTAAAAAACTCATTTTTCTTGATGTACGTGACTTCCCTTAAAGAAAATTGTGTATGCACGCCCCTTGTGATCTAGGTGGATATTGGTGGCCACCCACCTATTCCAACTCACTCCTCTTGATAGGTTTTACTTCAACATGTTTTTTTGCACTTATTTGTAATTGTGGGTTCTACACTTCTAGGGTTGTCTGAAGCCCTACACATTTTGCAGGACGATATTGACGGCCACCCACCTAATCCAACTAGATTATTTTGGAATTTTTCATGTCACTGCATCATTTTGTACTTCCAGGGTCGTTTTGGGGCCCTAAATCTTGGTTTTTTTTTTTGTCTTGCTAGAGTCAAATTGTATAAATAGTCAAATTTTCATAGAATAATATGTATTTCTTGAAAGGAAATTTCCAATGGGCTATCACACGCCTAAAACAGAGTTCATATGCAAAAGTTACGACCCTGGGAAGTTTAGGTACCAACTTACTCAGCAGAGCCCACATAATTTTTGGCGTTTCACCTCCTAGGGTTAGGTTTTTGGATGTATATGGATTTGGAATTCATGAATAATGTTAAAAATTCCTCTAGAACCTCGTTGTAATCATTATGCTCAAAAGAATGTGTGTAGCAGCCACAACTCTTCTCAAAAATAGCCACCACCATTTGAGAAAGGTGTTTTCATTTATGCAGTTTTACATTTTCAGCCTATTTCATTTATTCAAGAGAAGTTATTATTCATTGGACATTTGTTTTTGTTCTCCGTATCTCTGTGTTATCGTATTCACTCTATTAGTCAATTAATTTCGCTCATAAATCTAGATCATTGGTATCATACTGATCTGCTCTTCATTTATGTTTCTTTGTGATGAACTATGCACTTGAGGGAGTCATAGTTCATCATGCACCCTATAACATGAACTACACATGAAATCGTTAAGAACGCTCCCTATAACATGAGCTATGCATGAAATCGTTAAGAACACTCCCTATAACTCCCGATTCACATAGTTTCTGCCTTCTCATTTTCAAAATCAACCATCTCCTACTCACTTGAATGCTCCATTGTCTCTTCACTTTCACTTGTACTCTGCATTGTCTCATCACTTTCACTTTCACTTTCACTTGTATCCTCCATTATCTCCCCGCTTCTCTTATTAATGTACAAAGATATGAAATCAAGAAGAATAATTAATGCAGAAGGATTCACAACCAAGAAAAATAAAAAGAAAGGTGCTTCCGTAAGCAATGAAAATCAATACTTCTAACGAGCATGAAGATATCTATACTCGTAACCAAATCTAGTCTAAAATTCAAGACCAAATCCAACAATAAAGTAAATAAATCATATATATATATATATATATATATATATATATATATATATATATATATATATATGATTCTAGGAGCTTAATTTCGCAAATAGGATAATTTTTCATGGTTTCTCCCCCAAAAAGATTTGCCAATTCCTATTTTTTCTAAAAAAATATTCATCCAAATTCCATAGAATACAATTATTTTACCTTCAAAATCGTCAAAATTTTATAGAAACTATATAAAGTCCTTACAAATTTGAATATTTTTAAAAATCTATGGCGAAACATTTTACATTTTGCATATTAAGGACTAATAATATTAGCCCAGATTTCTACAATTTAATACAAATTTTCATCCCTAAAATTTTCCATATGTATATATAAGTTTGTATAGTTATAAAAAAATTAAAAAAAACTAGTTATTTTTTTTTTTTAACTTTCTAAATGAATGATAGTCTATCACTAACGATATAACGACCCTAGTCACACTAAGAATAAAAGAGAGAAAAATAAAACACTTGGTACTAATTCCAAGATTTACACTCTAATAATACAAGGGTATTTTGTATTCTATTTATCCTTGAATTTCACATATTACACAATTGCTATCATGTCAAATTGAAGTC
Source organism: Picea sitchensis (assembly GCA_010110895.2). NCBI lineage: Eukaryota > Viridiplantae > Streptophyta > Pinopsida > Pinales > Pinaceae > Picea > Picea sitchensis. The sequence goes on from SNQJ01S0035661.1 coordinate 20,307, forward strand.
TTATTACATTTAATAACATCATTGAATTGTATCATTGAATCTTTTTGTTTCTATTATACTATTTTAAACATTGGTTGCATTCAATTATCAAAATTAAATATATTATATATTGGATTCCTTCAATCAATCAAATATACATCTAACTTGAACAATTTATAATTCATTATCTCAATCATAATATAAATCATTAACATTTATCAAGGAGACCTCATATATAATCACTAAGTAGTTTATTAACAAGGGTTAAGAAGATATTATTAAATTATCTTTAGAGAATTCTACTCTATCAACTAAGAGAACCTTGCACTACGCAAGGCATCAACATAAAGACTCTAGGGTATCCAATGACGGTGCTTATTATATAATTATTTTGATATATCAACATCAATACTACGTATCATTATGCGTATGATGTGGAAATGAGAATTAACGACTTATCTAAAGTGACATGTGAAGTAATGTTTAAAAACATGTAACAAAACGAAGACCCGAATTATTGTTTTATTTACTAAATATATAATTGAATCTTAAAGAGACTATTAGAGCTCTAATGATCGCTCAAACTCTCTATCACCGAGCCTGATTAAACACACATCCGTCTCATAAATTCCATCAATTTACGGATGACTGGAACTCATCTACGGGTCACTGAGTGAGAATAAGGGTGCTCCTTCTAGGATATCACAAGGACAAAAATCGACCCTTTCTTATATATTATTAGGTAACAACGATATGAGCATTGGTAGTGTCTTCCACATGAAATATTACAGTTTCCCGATGATCAGTAAGGCAGCTGCATGCAATCTAAAAATTCCTTAAAATTTATTCTCAAAATTCACCTGAAAAAGTACTATAGTTTCCTTATTGAAACTTGGATGCCAGTAAAAACTCTACGTTATTGATTTACTACTGAAAGGATATGGAACTACATGAGATTACTCATTGGTCAATTGAATATCTATCAATGTACATACACTAATATCACTAGGCTCAAGATGTCTTAACTAGCACAACAGTTAAATAGCTGCTGGTGAAGGCTGAAAGGTTGATAAGATGAAACGAATCCTTAAGAAGAATATATTAAATTTTATTATTGATTAAGAAATAAACAGTTGAGCTTCATTTATCTGGTGTTAATATTTTAATTTCTGTTAATCACTTACTTGGCAATCAATTAGCTATCAAAGTAAAAAATAAATGTAAAAAAGTAAACACATAAACAGATGTTTTTATAATAGCAAGGAAGTTAATAATTGAAATCACAACAGTTTATCTTGTGTGACTACTAAGAATATTCCAGCCATATTTAATCCTGTCCATAGAAAACTTACTAGCACAGCAGCTAAATAGTTGCTGGTCATGGTGAACGCAGAAAAGTTGATAAGATGAAACGAATCCTTAAAAAGAATATATTAAATTTTGAATCCTTAAAAAATATATATTAAATTTTATTATTGATTAAGAAATAAACGGTTGAGTTTCATTTATCTGGTGTTAATATTTTAATTTTTGTTAATCTGGCAATCAATTAGCTATCAAAGTAATTTTTAAATATGATTAGGTAAATGTAAAAAAGTAAACACATAAACGGATGTATTTATAATAACTAGGAAGTTAATTATTGAAATCATAGGCATTTATTTTGTGTGACTACTAAGAATATTCCAGCCATATTTAATCTTGTCCATAAAAAACTTATTAAGCACTAAACCCCTATTAAATCTGCCCATTATCAATAGGTGTAGGATAATAATTATTGAAATCGAACTGGAGTTCTTAACTAACTATTTAATTATTCCTACAACCTATCGTAACTGAAGTTTTAGTTTCTACATAACAAGGAGCTTCAACAGAAAGGAGTACACATAAATGGGATTCCCGATTTCAAGATCTGAACAATATGCCAACGTAACACAGAAATATTTACACAATTTCATAGAATACTCACAAAAATTGGTTTGAATCAAAGGAGGACTCTTAACAAAGTAATGGATCTGGAAAAGTATTCACTCGATAGAGGTAGGGTTTCCTAGAAGATCGTGCGTTTGAAATTATGGATTCTCGGTTTAGGGACTGAAATTTAGAAGATTTGGAACTGTATACATTTTAGAATCTGGAGCCGTAAAATCACACAGGAGCTGAAATTTATAGGAGAGTTTCGTTCGTGGAAGAATGTCCAACGATTTCCTTCTATACATTTTAATTTGAACCCATGTATCGGATGATGATGGAAACACCTGCCAGGTCAATATTTACCGAATACTATTAAGCGACTAATAGAATATACCACGAAATCGTGGATATACAACACCAACTATAGACTAGACTGATATTACTTCTACCAACATATTAACCTATATACAGAGACCTAGTGGATGGATTATAACTTTACATAAAGGAATTTGTGTAAATTCGTCAGCACTAAATAAGCATTATAATTTGGAGGTTATCTGAAACATCAGTAATTTATTCATCTTCTATTATTATTATTTTTTTTAATAGCACTAGAAAACGAATTTAATTAAATACGACCCAGAAGTCCGAGAAGTTAATATCAGTCAATAAATTTATAAACAATCAATGAAGAACTTAAAATGCATAAATTAGTCAATATCATTTTATAAGAGTTTAGAACCAAATATGACACTTACGTTAAATTTAAATAAAAAATCGATTATTAAACTGTTAAGAATAATGTAACAATCTTTCAACAACACCGCGTAGACGTTAAATACAATGTACAATTCCCAAAGTTTCTTCTTAATAAATTATCCAATCTGAATTATAACCAATATTTCAAAATAACAATCATAATATAACAATACTTTAACACTTTAACAGTAATATACCATAACTTAAAAATCGATAAGTAATATACCATAACTTAAAAATCGATAAATTGTGAAGTAAGAAATGTAGAGAGAAAGAATAGAACAGAAAATAGTATATTAGAATATAAGAAGGAGTACAAAACGAGTACATGAAGAAGTTATGAAGTAGTAAGTAGTATGCAAAGGGAAATAGTTGAGCTAAATAGGCTAAAGCAAAACAAGAATAGAAAGTACAGTTGATAGTGTACAGTCAACCTGTTGAGGTTACATTACATTTAACACTCCCTCTTAAACTTAACAGTTACAAACATCAGCATTGATTATGCCTAAGTGTTGTCTCTGAAAATCAAAAACAGATTTTCCTAGTGGCTTTGTAAAGATATCAGCAAGCTGATCTCGAGAACCACGGAATTGTAGTGCAATATCACCATTATTGACTAGCTCGCGTATGAAATGAAAACGAGTGTAAGTGTTTGCTTTTCTTGTGAAACACATGATTTTTGGATAAAGTAATTGTTGAAGTATTATCACAAAAAATAGGAGTTGGATCATTTTCTATATGTGACATATCTTTCAATATTTTTCTCAGCCACATAGCTTGACAAGAAGCTGAGGTAGTAGCGACATACTCTGCCTCTGCAAAAGATATTGAAACAATTGGCTGCTTCTTTGATGCCCATGAGATTAAGTTCGTGCCCAGTTGAAAAACATGTCCAGATGTGCTTTTCTTGTCATCTAGGCTACCTGCAAAATCACTGTCTGTGTAACCAGAAAGTTGATTACTATCATATTTTGTGTACCATAAGCCGAAATTGAGAGTTCCTGCAACATATCTCAGAATTCGTTTCACCATTTTCCAATGAGAATCTTTGGGGGATTCCATGAATCTAGAAACAAGGCTGGTTGCATACATAATGTCAAGCCTAGTTGTTGTAAGATACAACAAACTACCTACTAAACTTTTGTACTGGGTAGAGTCCACTGTAGGGCCTTCATCTTTCTTGCTCAATTTTGTGCCTAGTGGTATGGGGGTTTCTGCTAGATTGCATTCTTCCATGCGAAATCTTTTGAAGATGTCTGCTGCATACTTTTGCTCACAGACAAAAATGTCTTTGGTTGATTGATCAACCTCAATCCCTAAAAAATATTTCATTATGCCAAGATCTGTCATCTTAAACTCAGATTGCATGGCATGTTTAAAATTTGTTAACTCAAGATTTCTCATATAGATCATGTCATCAACATATAAACATACAATCAAAATTTTACCGTGTTGATCTGTTTTGGTGTAAAGAGTTGGCTCATTTTGGCTTCTGCTAAAACCACTTTTGATCAGATAAGTGTCAATTCTACTGTACCAAGCTCTTGGAGCTTGCTTTAAGCCATACAAGGCTTTCTTCAACCAATCTACTTTGGTTGGCTGCTCTTGGACTTCAAATCCAGGTGGTTGATCGACATAAACTTCTTCTTCTAAAAGACCATTTAGGAATGTTGACTTGACATCCATCTGATATACTTGCCATTTGTGTTGGGCTGCTATGGCGAATAGAGTCCTTACAGTGTCTAATATTGCTACTGGAGCAAAAGTTTCACCATAATTAGTACCTGGTTGTTGTGAGAATCCTTTGGCAACAAGTCTTGCCTTGTGTTTTTCGATTTGCCCTTTTTCATTGAGTTTAAGTCTTGCCTTGTGTTTTTTGATTTGCCATTTTTCATTGAGTTTATTTTGTAAACCCACTTGACACCACACTCTTGTGTCTTGGCAAAATCAACAAGATCCCGGTGGTCTTGTTCTTTTCAATGGAGTCAATTTCTTGGTTCATGGTTTGAACCCAATGTGGCTCCTTAGTTTCTTCCTTAAAATATGTAGTTTGACATGACATTAAAGAAAAAGGTTGTGTTGTTCAAAGTCATCCAAGGCTGATAGATTTCTCTGAAACTTTGAGTTCTCTGATTCTGTGGTTCTAAGAATGATTCTCACCGGAAGTTGAGTTATCCTGAGAATTTTTAGGTTCTCCTTTTTGTACCTGGAATCTTGGAAGAATAGTTTGAGGTACTTGTTGTCCGAATTTTCTACATTTTCGTAATCCTGGCAATGGATTTTTGACTGTCCATTTGTTGATTTTCTGAATCATTCCAGAATTGATTTTCTAGAAATTTTACATCTCTGCTGAGAATTGGTTTCTTGGTGATTGGATTGTAAAGCATGTAAGCTTTAGATGTTTCACTATATCCAGTGAAAATACATTTATCACTTCTGTCACCAAGTTTCTTCCTTAATTCAGAAGGTATGTGAGCGTATGCTATGCATCCAAATGTCCTTAGATGCGCAACATTGAGCTTTGTCCCAATCCATGCTTTTTGAGGGACTTTTAGCTTTAGTTTGGTGGTTGGAGATCTATTGAGGAGATAAGCTGAGCATGATACTGCTTCAACCCAAAAAATATTTGACAAACTTTTCTCTTTGAGAAGTGTTCTTTCCATATTCATTATTGTCTGATTTTTCCTTTCAGCCACTCCATTCTATTGTGGAGTATACCTAGTTGTTGTTTGCATGATAATGCCTTGTGATTTGCAGAAATTTGCAAATTCTCTGGAGTTGTATTCTTCTCCTCCATTTGTCCTGAGTGCTTTGATATATTTTCCACTCTGTTTTTCAGCTTCTACCTTGAATTCTTTGAATTTTACAAAAGTTTCAGACTTGTGTCTGAGAAAATAGATTCATATTTTTCTGCTGAAATCATCAATAAATGTTAGAAAGTAAAAGCTACCACCTATTGACTTTGTTTGCATTGGTCCACATAGGTCAGTGTGAACAAGTTCAAGATGTTGTTTGGCTTGATTAGAAGACTGTGGAAAACTAGTTCTCTTATGTTTTCCAAGCATGCAAGACGCACATGGGGGAATTTTATCTTTAAAGATAGGAAGATATTTGACCATGGAGTTCTTCTGAAGAAGCGTTAGACTCTTAAATGGTAGATGTCCAAATTTTGTATGCCAAACCATAGTTTCATTCAGGGTGGATGCACTTTGTGCATATGGTTGAATCAGATTTGCAGTTCTGAGTGTAAGGGAAAACATCCTATTCTGAGTCATGTGGATTTCAGAAATCAATTTTATGCTTGGGATTTTGTCATATATCTTGCAAGATGCTCCCTCAAAAAGTACCTTATATCCATGTTCAATGAGTTTCCCTACACTTAGCAAATTATGTTTTGGATCTGGAACACGATAGACATTGTTTATGTCTTTCTTTACACTCTGTTTAGTAAGAATAGGAACAATTCCTTTTCCTTGAACTTTGACTAAGTAATCATTTCCAAGTGTAATATCAAATGAGATTGAAGAATCAATGCATGAAAGTAATTCTTTGTCACCTGTCATGTGATTGCTACATCCACTGTTTAGCAACCAGAGATCTTTAGTTTGTTCTTCAGTCTTGTGGGATGAGAGAAACATACCTCTCGAGGTTTCTCCCGTATGATTTGACACATGTGCTCTGCTTGCTTCCTCCTGCATTCAGATTCATAGTACCCATACTTTTTGCAGTAATAGCATTGTATGCTTGTTTTTTCATTTGATCTTCTCCCTCTGCCTCTTTGAGGCTGGAAATTCTGATGTTGATTTTGTTCTTGTTGTCTTTGACCTTGGAAATTTTGATTCAGATATTGTTGTCTGTTACCTCCACTGGAGTGAGGCTTACTTTGATTGATCCCTCTTCCTTGGTGACCTCTGCTTCTTCCTCTTCCTCTCCCTCTACTGAAGGAGAATTGAGTTTTGCAAGAATTGGAGATTGACTCATCTGTGAGATGCAGTCTAGTCTCATGTGTCACCAGAGAACCAATTAATTCATCTGTTGAAAAACTTGATAGATCCTTAGATTCAAGGATTGTTGTTACAACCATTTCGAATTTCTTTGGTAAACTTCTGAGGATTTTCTCAACAATGTGTTGATCAGTGACGGTTTCACAAGTCAATTTGATCTGGTTCACGATGCCCATGACTCTAGTCATGAACTGATCCACATTTTCAGACTCTGTCATCCTTAGAGTCTCGAATTACATCTTAAAGGTCTGCAGTTTAACTGTTTTGACCCTGTCATTTCCTTGGTAGGAGGATTTAAGGATGTCCCAGGCCTATTTTGAAGTACCGGCACCTGTGATTTTTGAAAAAATCAAGTCATCCATAGAATTTTGAATCCAAAACTTAGTTTTATTTTCTCTGTTTCTCTGCGTTGCTTGAGAAATGTTTTGTTGATTAGTCATGGCAGACAGGTCTGCTGGATCTGGTTCCACATATCCATGATCCACTGGATCCCAGCACTCTTGTGCTTGCAATAAGGATATCATCCGAAGAGACCATAACTCATAGTTGTTTCCAAGAAGAATCAAACCCTGAGTTGGTCCTAAATTGCTAGACATCACCATCTTTTAAAGAATTTAGAAAAAGAGAAAAAAAATTCTTACTTACCTGTCTCTTGCGTGTAATTTGCAATGGTTTTGGAACTCTGCGATTTGAGATTTCATGAGTTTTGACTTAGCGATTTTTGGCTTCATGATTCTATCTTCAGGACTTCGTTATACAAGTCCTTCGATCTCTTGTCATTCCAACCTCTGATCGTCGAAACGCTGAAGAGGGCTTAATGGCCTTAGATTGGCCCTTTGTCTCCGAACAATGTTACCACACGCCTAAAGGTTAGAGCGCTGCTAGATTTTCACGAATCGGAGAATAGCAATGCCTTTGTCGGTTCTATATCCCTCAAATCGCCGAAATCTTAAGTATTGTGACGCTTATTCAAACGCCTTTTTAGGATTTCGCGTTTCGAGACTTCGGCAGTTTTGCTGCGACGATCCTGGGTCCTTCGGACTCCTAGTATGCGAAATGCTGAAATTTCTCCTTTGGAAAATTTCAACGGTCCATATCTTTCTGTGATTTTATGGACTAGATCCTTTCAGAATTTTGTGAATCGGTATTTCGTGACTCATGATTCCTTGTCACGCGACGCTTCCAAAATGCGACGTTCGAATTGTTGATTTTGCCGAAATCACTTTTTTGGAAAATTTCCCGAGATCTTGGATTGATGCCACGCATTCCCGAAATATGGACGGTCCTCATTGTTTCGCGATTTCATGACTTGCGACTCCAAATCCTATGTCAACTTGAAACCCCGATAGTCGAGATGCCGACAGTTTCCTCAATGTTCACGACATGTCCGAACAAATGGACAACTGTGATCTTTTTGAGATTTTGGGACTTTTGTCATGGAGTGTCTCGACCTTTCGTAAACAAGACCTCCAATATCCCAAACTCCGAAGTGTTGAAATGATGGCACTTGTATCTGCTTCCACCTGTCCTCTGAGATGGATGGCTCACAATCCTCTCGAAATTTCATGATTTGTGATGTCGGGATTTCACGTATTGGGGTTTTGGAGAGCAGTCTCCTTCACTCGTCCAACTCCCGATCCCTGATTTTGCGATTGGATCAAATTGATGGCTAACGATCTATCTCAATCCAACGGTCCAGAATAACTCATGATTTCGCAATGTCTTCTGACCTTTACACCTTGCGAGTCAGTGAAATGCCAAGATCTCGCCACGTGTCTCTTGATGGATGGACCAGATGATTTCGTGACTTCACAAGTCGAATTTCTCCTTGGTGCTCTAGAGGACTAAACCTCGTGCACTTTCTCATGGATCTAATGGTTGTCGATCCTCTGCGCAAGATCTAATGGCTGAAATTCTTTCACCTTTTCCACACTCTCCTCATCCCTTCTGAACTGGATTTCCGCCTCGGATCTGTTCCGAGGACAAATATTACAGTGGTTGATGCAGGAGCATCGCTCACTCATCAAGCGAGCCAGTACATTTAGAGGAAACAGTTGGATAGCACCAGCACACAAATTTTGAAATGATTTGGAAAGTTGTTGCGCCGCCCTTTAGATGAAGGCATTCATAAGGAGTGCACTATGTATATTGTAAATGGACCGTGAGCCTTTAAGCTCACGTCCTTAGGTAGATGAGGCATTTAATAGTTTTAATGATGTTAGATAGGAATTTATTGTAGATTTGATAGTTGTAGAATTTGAGAGGGAAAACGGAATATAGGCACTCTCCTTTGTACATTGTAACATTAGCAATTATCAAACAGGAGCAAGAGAAGAGCAAAGCAGAGAACTGGTGAAGAACACACATGTACAGATTGAATTAATAAAAGGAAGTCTTTGATTCACTTTCATGGTTTGTGTTGTTCCTCTGTGTTGATATTATGCTCATGTATGTTTTCTTTCTGTCATACGTTTGCTTTGATATGCTGCGTATGTGATTTCATAGTTGATTAGAAATCTGTGAGAGAGAAGACGATGAGTTTCAATTGTTTCTTTGTTTGAGCCAGGAGATTCCCGCATAGAGTGCAGTGGAATTCATTTGCATAGAGTGCGTTGATGAGGCCAGATAGTTGAACTCTTATTCTCAGTTGCCCAGGAGTTGAATTGGGTTATTAGAGTCATGCAGGAGAAGTGCAGGCCGAAGTTGAAGTCTTAGCAGTTAGTTTGAGCACAGGAAGATAGGGATTACTGTGGCTACGAGTGCACAGGACCTGGAAGAATTCAACACTTAGAGAATTGTTGAATGTTGAGTAAGGAAAGCGTGGGAAATCTCTGAACGAGTCAGAGGAATCAAGCTCAGGAGGGATATTTCCATTGTGAACACTGTGGGAACAGACCCAGGTGCGATTCGAACTGAGAGAAGTCGTGGAGTAGAAGAAATCTCCAAGGAGGAGAATCGGCGGACAGGATTTGCAGAAGGAATTCGCAAAGTCCCGCAGACTGTCAGATCTGGGAGAAGTAGCAAGGGATTTAACCCTCGAGCGCAGGAAGAACCCATAGCCATCGCATATCGGCATATCGGGGTTTCTGTTGACGAGAATTTCATACCCTTTGAAATTGCGAAGAGATATTCCCCAATATAATCGGGACCGTTGATGCGAGGACGCGTGTCGAGCGATCCCTAGGACTCGGGGTTCGGCGTTCGGGGTTTTGTAATGCAAAGGAATTTCGACTGGTGAAACCGCGATCCCGCGATTCCCGATCGCACGAGAGAAGGAAGTGACATGGCTGAGTGGGACCACGAGATTTAGTGGAGTACAGGTGGAGCTGTACTGGAGTTTGAAGGAAGGAAGGTCCCGAAGGAAAAAGGCCCAAGTCCACACGTGTGTCAGAGATCGGCACATCGGGCATCGGGGATTGTCAGTTCAAGTTGTTGACATCGCGGATAGTGATTTCTCGATAGGGAAATCCCCGATGAGTGGAAGTGTTGACCGTTGACCCATCGGGGTTCGGAGTTGTGTTGCATGAGAATCGCGCTCACACGATTCGCGAAATCGCGAAAACCAATTTTCCCGAGAAGCAAAGGGAAGATCGTCGAAGGAGATCTGTGGGTAGTGAAAACTCCCGAGAGGAGTTCGAAGAGTTCTTTGACTCTTCGGGCCTGAGACAAAGAAGGTCCTGGTGTGAGCGGGTTTCCGCTGAGGGTGACTTGCATCAGTCGCGACGGTTGTTCTTTGAACCTGAGATGCATTCTTTACTGCCTTTGCAAGGATTTTCTTCTGCAGAAGAAAAATTCGTGAATATTTCAAAGATTTGAAAGAATTTCACGAGTTCTTTGTTCTCTGCTGCAATCTTTGACAGATTTAAGCGATTTTCGAGATGCTTTAAACGCTTCTTCTTTCTGCAACTATCTTTCATGAATTTGACCAAATACTTTGAATTCTTTAAGAGTTCCTGCCTCCTACAGCTCTTCTTCGTGAATATTTGATGATTCTTTGAAAATTGAACAAGAAACTTTACTATTTCTTCCTTCTCAGTCTCTGCTTCCTTCTCATGTTTCTACTCCTTCAAACTTTTAAGCATAGTACGCTCTGCGACCTTGCATGAGATTCTTACGCTGATCTTTTGAGAGTATGAGCGGGCAACTTCCTCATGGAATTTTCCTGCGAGGATCTTTCAAGAGTATGATGGACAGCTCTCCAAGCCTTGTGAAAAGTCTGTGTCGAATGCTCTCAAGATCCGTGAAGCTCTGCGCTATTTCAGGATCGTGTTGCTCTCCAGCCTATGTGAAGAGGCTTACTACTGTACCTCTGATACCATGATAAATTGTGAAGCAAGAAATGTAGAGAGAAAGAATAGAATAGAAAACAATATATTAGAATATAAGAAGAAGAGTACAAAACGAGTACATGAAGAAGTTATGAAGTAGTAAGTACTATGCAAAGGGAAATAGTTGAGCTAAATAGGCTCAAGAAAAATAAGAATAGAAAGTACGGTTGGCCAGGACAACTGGCAGTGTACAGTCAACCTGTTGAGGTTACATTATATTTAACAAAAATGTGCTTCAATCGAAACTTGCCCAAGTCCCCCTTGGTTCCGTCTACTAATCCAAGGACTTCACCATACCTCCCAGTCAATGCAAGGGGTACTCTTCTTCCCCCTTAGCCCCCCGATATGCAAAGGGGCCACACAGAATAACTAGAATGCAATAGCTCCAAGCTTTCCTCAGAAGGAAAATATTCCACTGCTTCTTCAAGCTTGGTATCCCAACTCTCACAAGTAAAACACAGTCCACAATAATTTTGGCAGCATAATCTTACCAAGAATAATTGAGATCATTTTTCCTTCTTCACCATTTTTTTATAGAAAAATCCCCAATGATACATGTCCACATGCACAAATAATTAATTGTTTAGATTAAATTAATTATAATTATTCATGCACACACTTGTTACACTCTCCCCAATTTGCGCAAGTAATTACCATTTTTATTTTATTCAAAAAGCCTATTTCCCTCGGAATTCCCAATGTGTTACAATTTTCTCTCTTAGTTATCCCTTTGTTCCCCAAATTCTCATTTAATGAGTGTATCCTAACTAGATATTAGTTAGAGTTGCACTAGGAGTCTTCTTCTAGTTAGACTAGTGGTAGCTTTCCTCTATATAGTATTCTATGTGTACACCTATTCTCTCATATTTTATTTATTTCTATTTTAAAAATCCAATTTGTTAATTTCATGCACACATGTGCATTTTATCCAACCTTTAAATTTTATTCCCCCTTTTCCCTAGAGTTCGATTATATTCTCCAATCTTTTAACTTATGTCATAATTCAATTATTCCCTTAATTTAATTTATACTTAGGTTTAGTATTGGAATTAGGCTTAGTCTCTTATTGGGATTTAATTAATAAATTCATGGTTTAACTAATTATTTAAATCCAACATAGTATAATCATTTTAATGTTTTCTAGGGACCCTAGATTTATTGACTCAGGTTTTTAATTATGCGACGTGTCCTTCAAGACACACCTCCGTGCTCCAATAGTGCAACTCTCCTTTGAATAGATTTTGTATTTTTTTCTGACCCTTGGAGTCAACACTCCACTCAGTTGACCTTGTGAGAGAGTAAGAGATTATAAGGAATAAAGAATTAGCACCATTGTGTGCCCCTCAGAATCTTCATGAATGATTGTCTCAGTCCTCCCTCACGACATCGTAGACCTCTCAAACTAGGTAATATTTAACCTTCCATCTAGCCACAGTGAGAGTGCTAGTAGGCTATAAAAGGGATGATGCCAGACCCCTCCCTCAATGTTTGGTTTATGTGCATGGCCTCTTTACTCATATGAGTCGGATTAGCAAGCATCATCAAGTTTGCATCCACTGATAAAAGTTGTTTCAATAATCTATATCAATAAATCATACTATACTCAATCATATGTCACAAGTGCGTAAAATGAAATGCTCAATCAAAACACAATTCACTCCTTGACTCAATTTGGAGTCCAAGGAAGTCCATTGATTCCTTCAGCATCCAAAACCTATAATGTGTCCTACACACTCAGGTAAACTTGTCAATAACATATTCCAATACATATACATCAAATAACAATAAGTCACAACACATCATCATCATCATGTATAATCCATAATCTAAATGAAATCACAATGTACCATAATTGGATCACCTGCATGCAAGTGTCCTCAAAGAATAAGTTAATAAAAGTGTTCTCAGTAGAGTAGGATGTTACATACACCCCCTCTTGTTTTAAAAAATTTCCTGAAGTTTGTACAGTATATAAATTAAAGTAAATAAATGTATCTTAGATATATATTTATAATCTATCAAACAAGTAAGGAAATTGTTAACGCATCTCATATGCATCCTCTGAGGTAGCCGAGTGTGGAGTATATTTTTCCCACTAGACCTTGACCTGATTGACTATTCAATGTCATAGTTGTCGAATTCCATGCTCTGGAATGTGGATGTCCTCCACCATAAGAGAACCCTCATCCAACACCTGCAAAGAAATCATGTCAATAACATGTGAAGGATCACTAATATACTGTCTCAAAATAGATACATGAAATACATCATGCATACACCTCAAATAATCAGGAAAGGTTAGTCTATAAGCCATGGGTCCTTTCTTTTCCACAACTTTGAAAGGTCCCACAAACCTAGGAGAGACTTTAGCACACTATCCAAACTTGATCAAAATATTTTGCAGTTTTACCCACAAGAAAACTCTGTCGCCAACTTCATAACTGCATTCAAGGTGATGTGCATCAACATAACTCTTATGTCGATCTTGCGCTTATTTAATCCTATTTCTTATCGATTGCATATATTCTTCCATTTCTTCAATCACTTCTAGTCTTAGGGATCTATTCTTCTTTAATTTGTAATTGGTGATATCCCTAACTCAAAGAAATATTCAAAAACAACATTGATTCCTTCATATGGTCAAATAAATCATCTATTTTGGATAACGGAAACTGGTTCTTGATCTTCACTTTGTTTAATTGACGTTATTCAATACAAAGTCTCCATGATCCATCCTCCTTTCTCATGAAAATAACTAGCACACCCCAACGTGACACACTTGGACGTATAAGTCCCAATTCCATCAATTCCTTCATTTTCATTTCCAACTCCTATTATTCACGCGTTGACATATGGTATGGTGTTATTTCTATCGGTTTAGTTCCAGGATTCAATTTTATTGTAAACTCGAACTCTCTTTTGAGTGGAAAACTTGGTAACTCTTCTGGAAACACGCCTGCAAACTCTTGCACTAGAGGAATGTTTTTTAATCCTTCTACCTCTCCCTTTTCATATAGAGAAAAGATTGCATAAATCTTGCACCCCTTGTGCATATTCTTATGTAGTTGTAGGGAAGAAATAAATCTCAAGGACACACCCAGGTTCCTTCCTACAATATCTCTACTATGTCCCAAATAATTTTTCAATCTCGACCATTTCATATTATAGTTAAGTATCACATCATGCAATTCCAACCAATCCATACCAATCACTATGCCATAATATCCTAAGATCATGACATATAGGTTGGCCTTTGTTACAAAATCTCCCAAGTTAATGATAAAATCTATAACCTTTCCTCCAACCTTTTGTTTGGCACTTGATGCCATTCTACATATCAGAACTTGTCTTGCTCAAATTCCTTTAACTTAATTATGTTTAGCGTTGCACTAAAGATAAAACTCTTTGTAGCACCTAGATATATCAAAATACTAAAAGTTTGGTCGACAATTGTACCTGATGTCTCGAGCACAATGGACTAGTGCTCGGCCTGGTAGTTGTTAACTGCTACATGTATCCTATGGGCCTTTCCCAAATATCTAACTGTAGTGGGTCCTAATTATATTTCCACTCTGGCCTTCTCAATCAGAAATTCTTGTTGGTAATGTGGCTCTCCACATGTCCAACATCCATTCTTCAGTCCAATACTCCTAGTCCTCAAGGTAGAAGTTGTTGTCCCAACAATCTGTGATCTTGATCTATTCTATTGAACATGCCTAAACTATTGCTTCTTCTGCGGATGCCACTACTACCATTGTTGTGGTCCTGTGTAAGGAGTTCTCTTATGAGGAGTTTGTCTCCATGGTATCGTTAACATAGGTCCTCTAGGCATATCTTGATGCACTGAAGTTTGTCTAGCTAGGGTATAATATTGTTGCGCTCCTGATGACATTTTTATAGTCTTTCTAGAAGGTATCCTTCCCTGACCCTCGTTGTTCAACTCTTTCTCAGCTATGAGGGTCTTTTGAACTGCATCATGCAGCGTATGAGGAATCAAAATCCTCACCTTTTCACGAATGTTCAAGTTAATTCCGAACACAAACTTTTTTACCTTTAAATTATGCGTGCTCATATGTGGAGCATACCTAAGTAGCTCCATGAATATTTCCTCATAGTCTGGCACCATACGACCACCCTATTGTAAGGCGTTGAACTCATTAAGTCAACACTCATTGAATTCCTTGAACAAGTACCTCTCTTGGAACTATTCCTTGAAAAAACTTCATGACACGTCTTCAATGACCATGATTAGTTGAGGTAGGAGTGTATTCCACAGTAGAAGAGCACTCCCCTTCAGTTGAAATACTTCCATGCATACTTTCATATTGGAGGTGTAATCACAAATTGTGAATAACATCCACATATTCTCTAACCATGACTCGGTGGGTAAGCCTTCCACGGAACACATGAACTCGAGAAACTTCACCTTCTTGAGTTCTCTTTGGAGCATGATGTGAAAATTCATTGGGTACATATGCTCTTTCATCATCTCGTTTGAGGTGATTAATCAATGCCTCTGACATCCTATGGAAGGATCTCATCATACCTACCACATCTCCCACAACAACCTGCTCATGCTCAGTAATATGCTCATCTCCCTGGGGGTTAGACCCCTTTCACTTGGATATTATTGAAGGTGTCACAACTCTTCCTCTAGCACCACATCATCTAATTCTTGTACATCCTCTAACCATGATTACTTGCATGTACAATTTCAAAATTTAATTAGTGATATAATTTTAATCATTTATTTAACATAGTGGAAGGTGTAACCTTCTAATGTCGGAGAGTTGAACCGACTCTAATACCATATGTAATGTCCCTCTATATACAAAACAAGGTGAGAAAATAAAATGAAGTAGAAAAAACATTTTTTTTACATAAACAAGGATACAAAATAGGTATTCTAACTATCCATACTCAACATTAATATAATTTTCCAGTGAACCATAATTTACTAACTATGCAATATTACAACAAGTGTCAATGATACAAATAAAAAATAGCAGTAATTAGTCCAATGCATGAAGATTTAATGTCTCAAGACTAGAAGCTATTATGACGAACATGAAGATATCTATCCTCATAACCAAATCTAATCTAAAATTCAGATCCAAATACAACATTAAAGTAACTAAATCTTGTATCGCATATATATATACATATATATAAGTTTGTATAGTTGTAGAAAATTAAAAGAATCTATTTATTTGTTTTCTTTAATTTTTAAATGATATTCTATCGCTAGCGTTGTAATGACTCTAATCACATTAAGAATAAAAGAGAGATAAACAAAACACATGGTACTAATTCCAAGTTTTACACTCTAGTAATGCAAGGGTATTTTGTATTCTATTTATCCTTGAGCTTTGTATATTTCAGAATTTATATGATGTCAAATTAAAGTCTTATTATATTTAATAGTATCATTAAGTTGTATCATTGAAGTCTTATGCATAAATGTTGGGTCATGTACATGACCTATAGAAGCCAAAAGCACATACATATGCACCATATAGAAGGCCAAGTCACATACAAATTTCATACATGATCCCTACAAAGATCTAGGGCTCACACATAAGCTTATATATGCGAACTGTAGTGGAGAGAGTCGCATACACCTCCAAAAATTTATTTAATTGTTTTTCATCATTTTTTGAGCTATGTTTTGACTACTTTGGGGGTGTTTTTTTGGGGAGTTTAGTCTCCAAAAAATTTGTGGCCTATAGGAGGTTGGTAAGGCCTTAAATTTGATTGGAAAAAAAGTTTTTTATCCATCTTTGTCTTCCTTTTATCCCTTGGATCGCATGACTATAACACTAGTCTTATTCTCAGGATCTTTGTTTTTTGGTTGTTGTTACGGTCATTTTTTAAACTTGAGTTTGTATTTGAGTTAAAAACTTGTTTTTGTGCTTTTCTTGGATTTTTCAAACATAAAATAAAAAAAAATTATATCTTTTAACATCTTTTATTTAGTTTTTCTTTGTTATAAAGAAGAATAAAATGGAAAAAGCCCTAGTTTGTCGCTAGTTATGTTTCTTTCTTTCTATTGCGTTGTTTTTATTTGTATTTGAAAAAGTAAAAGATATTGGCATAGTATTTTTCTTTCTTATCATATTAAATAGAACTTTAGAAAAAAATTAATACAGAACATCCTTTTTATTTCTTCTTTTTAATTTCTCGTGAGGTTTCATTTTCCAATGACTATGGGTCCATTTTGGGATACCATATACCATCATATCCTCTATATATTTACAAATATAAATGATGATTTACAATTATAAGAATGCATGAAATGAAAACAAGTATTCTTGGTCAACATGACCCTGGATAAAACCCCCTCAGGGAAAACCAATTTGGAATGGAAGTGTATATATGTGGAGAATCGAAGGTGGAATACAACAAGTACATGAAACAAATGAACCTGATACAATAGCATCTTGTATTAAAATGAAACACAAGTCCAAGAGTAAAATATGCACCCAAGCATGGTGCTCCCTCCTTAAATATTTCTCTATCCACTAAAATGAATCACCCTTGCTCGCTAAAGCTCTGATGAAGAAACCATTGCACCAAAATGTGCTCTTTTTTGCTTCCTCTCTACAAAACATTTCCTCAAAGAAATATGACCACTACAATAACTCCTTGCTATAGGTGGGCTATCCTCCTCAAGTGTGCCCTCCTCCAAGAAAGAAAAACAACCACAAATAAATTGGGCCCTAAGCCTTCATGAGCTCTCCATGAAAGGAAGTGACCAATATTTCCTCTCCCAATGCTTCCATTATTATCTTCTTTCACTTCTCCAAAATCTCTTTGTGAACATACAAGTGAATGAGCCTCTCCTTGACCTATGCACCCCTCTTAAGGAAACATGAGGAAACCTAAAATATGGATGGATGAGATCATCCCATATGATCTCTAATCAATGGTTGATATCTATCCAAAAGAATCTCAACTCAAAACCCACTTTACTTAAGTTTCCATAGTTTCTCTTTATGTCCCTCAATTCACCTACAAAGTGAATTAATAGTCATTTTAGGCTAAAATTACCAAATTTCACTTTTGACTTAAATCTCCCAAGTCAAAGTGAAATTAGACATAAAGTACATGGTACATAGTACAAAATATTTTCCACTTGTGTTTAGAGGATCACAAATGAAAGGGGACCAATTTCTGATGTACCCAAATCTCAACACTCCCTCTTACTAAGGAAAGTGCCCTTCACCACCAATATCATCCCTATAGTGGACATGGTTGCCTACTAGAAAATACTCAGTGGGTATGGTTGTACCATGATCAATGAAAGTAGTCTCTGACCCATATCTGCTTAATTTGTGTGATCTATATATCATGGAAGTGCATATCCACCTATCCAAGATCAACCAGATCTTGGTATCAAACCAAAGATATCAACCTGGTTGTACCACCAAGGATTTCTACCCCCTGACATCTCACCAATGGTCACTACTCTTGACATATCACCAAGAGTCACTCTCTTGGAATCTCACCAAGATTCTCTCCCTCTTGGTATCTCACCAAGAGTCTCCTCCTCTTTGTATCTCACTAAGAGTATCTGGTTCTCGACATCTCACCAATATACTCAACTTGGCCTCTCACCAAGTAACTTCCACCTGAAGTGGATCCAGAACTTGATCTGTCTGTCTCCATAGCCAAGTGAGGCTCAAGTGTCTGTGGTTTCATACTTCTCCTCCTCATCAATATTCGATGCTCTGAATCCCCTACACCAAACCTCTATCTCGACAACTCTGAAACTGAAGTTGCCTCGGGTGGAGCAGTCACCTCCACTAATGGTGTCCATGAAAACTGAGTATGAGATCCTTCTTAATTACTTCTATGAGTCAATAGGTCCTCCTCAACTCTATATTCCCACCTGATGTTGGATGTTGTAACAACTAAAAAGGAAATGATGATTGCACACTCCCTCGCAAACTGAGTAGTGGACTCATCCTCCTTTGTTTTCATTGCAATACCATCCTATTGCTTCTTCTTCTTCTTGGGACATTGTCCTACATAGTAACCGATCTCTCCACAGACAAAGAATATCACTGTGCTCATGTCTCTCTCATTCCCACCTCAACTTTGTTGTGGTTTGACCCCTCTCTTGGGACCCTATCTAGCACCCCTTCCAGTCTTCTTATTTCTCTTAGTCCAGAGAGAAAGGTACTCATAACCCTCTATAATACATTGTTGTCCTAAGGAATCTGAGGTGAGTCTCGTCTCCTCCTAAATGAAATCATCCTAAAGTATCTCCCAAGTATTCATAACCTCTAGGGAAACAATGCCTCGAACTAATGGGCCCCATTGTTTGTAAAAGTTCTTTAAGGTTGTCCTCAGTGCTCACCATAAAACATGGGTCCACTATCTCTCCGACGACTACAATATCATATATAATCTCAGTGAATCTGCCAAGGAATGATGTAACTAACTCAGAATCAAGCATCTTAATTCTCCCGAGCCCATCCTACAGAACCATCTTTCGGTTC
Organism: Picea sitchensis; assembly: GCA_010110895.2. NCBI lineage: Eukaryota > Viridiplantae > Streptophyta > Pinopsida > Pinales > Pinaceae > Picea > Picea sitchensis. The sequence continues at coordinate 39,795 of SNQJ01S0035661.1, forward strand.
TGGTTAGAACTCTGGTAAATATTTCATAAAGAATCACATATCTCAAATGCATAGTCTTTACCAGTCAAATGTGGAATGGCATGGTCTCTCACCCCATCACAAATATTCATTTTCTCCTTGTTGTTCTTCTTCCTAAACTTTTCCACCATTAAGGGAGCAATAACAAGAGGAACAACAATGAGAGCCTCAACTATATCCCATAGTTAGAGGTCCTCTAAGATGAAAATGATCCTAGTCTTCCAAGGGGACCAATTTCTAGATCCATCTATCATATTCTCTACCTACATCTAGGACACTGACATGGTTGTCCAATAAAGCTCACATATATGCTAAAACAACAAAAGAGTATTTCCTCAGTTCTGTCAATGCAGGTGTGAAAAGAGGTAGTAACACCACAACCTCACTCCTAGAAAATTGGTGTGAAAAGAGTTTTTAAAATACAATATCACTCCTATCCACACATGTGTGAAAAAAGGTTGTCCACAAGAGTCCAATATCAGCCCTAAACTATCCAACAAATCTACACACAAGCTAGCCACAAACTATGCCAACAAGATGTCCAAATATCTTCCCTAAATTGTACAACAGACACTAACCGAGAGGCACCTTCAAATCTGATTTTTCCTCACTATTTTGGACCGTAAACTTTCTGTCCAAAAACAACCAAAATATCTGATTTTTACCCCTCAAAAACTTCCTTGACAATGCTCAAAAAATTAGCAAGTCTGAGGCACCATTGGCTCTGATACCATGTAGGTGTTTTGAGGTACTATGAGGCTTCCCAATAGGTTTTTCTTTGACCTCTTGTTGGGATCTAATTTTCAATATCTCTAACTGTCTTTGCTGTTATTTTAGGACATAAAACAATCAAGTAATTTCTTCTCACACTTTTGATGGTTAAGTGTCCTTTTGAGATGCCCTTGCAAGTGTTTTATTATCTCAATGTTAGCACATGAAATATACTCAAAACAAATAACATTACCTCTATATATTTACAATTCTAAATGTTGATTTACAATTCTAAGCATGCATGAATTGAACACAAGTATTTTCTATCAACATGACCCTAGATAAAACCCCCCAGGGAAAACCAGTTTGGAATGGAAGTATATATATGTGGAAAATAAAAGGTGGAATACAAAATGTACATGAAAAAAATGAACCCAATACAACAACAACTTGTCTCAAGTGGCAACATAAGTCTAAGAGTGAAATATGTGCCCAAGCATGGTGCACCCTCCTCAAATATTTATCTATCTAATGAAATGAAGCTCTCTTTCTCCCTGAAGCACTGATGGAGGAAAATTGAACCACAATGTTCTCTTGTGTGTTTCCTCTCCACTGAAATTGTCCTCAAAGAAATCTGAACACTGCAAGACCTCCCTGCTATAGGTGTGCTCTCCTCCTCAAGTGCATCATCCTCCAAAAAAGAAAAATGACCACAAATAAATTGGTCCCTAAGCCTTCATGAGTCCTCCATGAAATGAGGCGCCCAAAATTTTCTCTCCCAATACTTCCATTCTCGTCCTCTTTCCCTTATGCAAACTCTCTTGGTGAACATACAAGTGAATGAGCCTCTCCTTTCCCTTTTCTCCCCTCTTAAGGAAACATGAAGAAACCTAAAATATGGGTGGATGAGATCATCCCATCTCATCTCTAATCAATGGTTGAGATCTCTCCAAAATAATATCAACTCAAAACCCACTTTACATAAGTTTCTATAGTTTCTCTTTATGTCCCTCAATTCACCCACAAAGTGAATTATTAGTCATTTTAGGCTAAAATGACCAAATTTCACTTTTGACTTAAATCTCCTAAGTCAAAGTGAAATTAGACATAATTTACATGGTACATAGTACAAAATATTTCTCACTTGTGTTTAAAGACTCACAAACACAAGGGACCACTTTGCAAGGTACCCAACTCTCAACAGAGTCTCTAGTCACTGTTGGAAACCAAGCTCACTAAATACACTTCCTTCCACCCTCAAACTGATGGCCAGACAATGTTCGTCAATCAAATGATTCTGCACATCCTGCGCATGTATAACTCTAAACATACATGTAAATGGGATGAGAGAGTTCTCTATTTTCAACATAGCTACAACAAGGCTCTTCATAGCTCCACCGACCATAGCCCATTTCAGGTGGGGTTGGGATTCCAACCATTGGATCCGATTGATGTTTGACTACCTCTTGCAACCACACAACATAATCTTCCCATGTTCAGTATAATGCCAAGAAATCCACTAGATTCTTTGAGTGGATTCAACATATCCACCAACAGGTCCATGAGATTTTGTAGAAATCCAATGCTAAGTAAAAGAAGCGACATGATCAACATCGGGTACCACACATGTTTCAGGTTGGAGGGAAGCTCTGGTTACATTTGTATAAATAACTCCCTACAAGGCCCCATCGGAATATTATCCCACTTCTCTATTAGATTTACACTATCACCAAGGTTGTGGGAGACAATGCCTTTGATCTCAACACTCCCCCCTTCCTTGTCTATCACCCAGTGTTCAATGTGGACCTCCTCTGGCCATATTTTCCACCATTATTAGACACCTCATAGATCGCAGAATAGTTGAAACAAATAGATCTCAACCTTTGTTTCATGCAACATGCATCCAATGATCATATAGTGGACACATAGGTCAAGGGCACTCTCCAACAGATGATCAAAATTTATTGGGTTTTCAAGGTAGGGTATTTCTTCCACCAAGGAAAATGGCTCACCTAGGGCCAAATTCAATAGACATTTCCTCACCTGATTGGGTCACTCAATGAAATGGAGACCATTTCTTCCTAATGGGGGAGGATTGATCTAGGTGGATATTGGTGGCCACCGACCTATTCTAGCTAGCTCCTTTTGACAGTTTTAGCTCAACACCTTCTTCTGTATTTTTCTGTGATTTTGGGTTCTACACTTTCAGTGTTATCTAAATCCCTACATAGATTCCATATGGATATTGGTGGTCTCCCACCTAATCCAACTAGATTATTTTGGAAGTTTTCATGTCAGTACATCTTTTTGTACTTCCAGGGCCATTTTGGGGCCCAAAATAGTGTTTGTTTGGCTTTCGAGAGTCAAACTATAGACAAAGTCAGAGTTTTATGACATAATGTGTAGTTTTTGAAAATAACTTTCCAACCGGCTATCACGCTCCTAAAATGGAGGTCATATGAAAAATTTATGACCCTAGGAAGTTGAATTACCAATTTACTCATCGACGCCCACATAATTTTAGATGTTTAATCTCCTAGGTTTAGATATTTGGATGTCTAGGATTTTGAAATTCATGAGTAATGTTAATAAGGCCTTTGGAGAATCATTGTAATCATTACTCTCAGACAGATTCACGTAGAAGCCACATCTCTTCTCAGATATATCTACCACCATTCGAACAAGTTGTTTTCAGTTCTGCAGTTTTACAGTTTCAAAATATTTTATTTATTCAATAGATGTTATTTTTCATTGGATATATGTTATTGTTATTTGTATCTCTATGTTATTGTATTCAACCTGTTATTCAATTCGTTCTACTCATAAATATGGATCACTAATTCATGGTTGAGGATTTAAAAACCATAGCCCTAGATGACTAACAAGCTATGTTAAATATTGGGCCACTATGATGAGAAATGTTTCCATTTATTTCTATTGTACTTGTTACATTGTTGGGAATATAATCTAGGAGTAGGATTTGAGATCATAGCAACTATAGAAATAAGATTTTGTAGCAACCATTTATGCCACATAGACATAGGAAATTCCAAAGTGAGTGCCCATTTCTATGTATTTTCATTTTCATAATTGAAGAAAAGATATCATAGCATAGGTCTCACCTTCTAGCTGGTGTTTTCTCCAGAATTGGGTTTCCTATCATACATATTATGTTCGATTGTTTGCATGGTGTGTTTATTTTCTTTTTCTTTCATTTGAAAATTTAGTTATTTCATAAATAAAGCACTAAGAGTAAGATAGTAATAATTAAATATGAGATCTAAGGAAATAGCCATACATATTAGAAGATTTTAGTGTAATGCAAGATCTATTGTAATAAAATATTTTGGTGGAATATCTATAGTAGTTTACAGATCATATTGGTATCAGATAAAGCTTCTTTGGGGTATTTTTGGAAATTTGTAGAATCTAGGAATATGCATAGGAAGGATGTAGATGATTTAGTTCATAAAAATTTGTAGGATGTAGAGAAATACATTTTTTCAAGGCTGAAAGAGTAACTTGTTGATATCTCTCACAAGATGGCCCTCCTCATCGTGTGTCTAGAAAACAAGTTCAAAACTCTTGGGGATGTTGGTGGTTCTAAATAAAACATTAAATCTGATGAGAAAATAGGAGATAGTGAAGACCCAAAAAAGGAGTCGAGAAAATAACTCGGGAAACAAAAACCATGTTCCAAAGCCATCACTTCTTCACAATATCTGTACAAAATGGAAGTGAAAGTGGAAATAAATCCCTATAAATGTGGTTTTGATGTTGTTAAGTTGAATCATTGGTTGAAAAATTTAGAAGTGGATTTTAGTGTCCATAATATAGATGAAAATCACAAATTTTATTTTCTCAACTAAAACTAGAGGGCCATGAACAATCTGTTGATGTGTGGACAACATCGGGAAGACATTCTCTAAAGATAATAATTAACAATATAATTATTATTGATTATTAAATATAGTATATAATAAGTAAATGATAATAATATGTGGTTATTGATTATTCAAGGGACGTATCATTTCATGGATGGTCACCTTATGTTCCCTATATATGGAACACTCATTATTGTAATAATATATCGAATATCTCTCATATCTCATATGAATGAAAACCAACATGGTATCAGAGTAGGTTTGGGTTGACTCCCTCATGGGAGGGCCTAGGTAAATATGAAATTTGCAATGGAAATGTTACTATTGTCCGCGTCTGGGAAGAAAAGGCTTCTTGTAGGCTGCAATGTCCTCCAGCTGAAGCAACTACCAACAACAACAAAGAGAATGAGTTCTTGCAACCTCCCTGCAGGGTTGGTAGTAGAGTGGAATTGAACAAGAGCAATATCAGGAGCAAGAATGTTGCAGGTCATAAGAAACAACCTTAGAGAGGCCTCGACGTGGCTCAAATTGAATGACTCAAATTACTAGAGTAGAAGAAACAACAACACTATTGCCTCCTACTCGTCTGGCACTGTTGCAACCTTATGTCTATGGATGCAACAGAGTGTTTGAAAGGCATGGGAGAGGACTTGTGTTTTCTTTTTTGGATGCCCACAATCGATAATCCTAACATTTGTCTTCATTTTCTTAGCAGAATGATCGGATGTTTAGTTTCCTGGTTTTGAGTTCTAGTCCTGGGTAGAGTTTTTCCCATCTTGGCATCCAATTGCCTTACTCTTTTTAGGTTCTTCAGAGGTAAAAACATTGTAGTGTCTTAGAACCACTGGACATGCTACAATCATTCCTAACCGCCCCTAACGATGCCAACAATTGTAGTAACTATATAGTAGGAGAGATAATCCATGTGGAGGATGACTGTCAGTATAGAGTTTTAACATCTCATTGTTATCAACCTCACTACCATTTTTTTAATGCTAGTTGCAAGGAAGTTATGACGGGGTGACTTAATGGAACTAAGGCCTACAAGTTTCAGAAGGTTGTCGATACAGGTCAATTTGCTGAGACATGGCCGGAAATACTACCTTCATGCATGTTTTTTCTTCAAAGTGTTGGAGGTTCAATGGTTGGCGTTTCGCTCATAGAGAAAATTTCCTATTACAGTTGAGAATGCGTAGGTCTGAGCTTAAATTCTGCAAGGCTAGATTTTATTTGACATGGGGTTGGTTGATCCAAGTTTGTGTTTTCATGAAGCAAAACTGAAAATTGTCTAGGATCAAGTTCAACCATGGGCGCTCCTATTGACCCAACCATGGTTGTTTAGATGGGTCCTCTACATTCATTTCTAGTGAAGATGGGCATTTCCAGTACATTGGATCACTCCTCAGGGGTTGCAATAACGTCGTTTATTACTCTACTTTGTGCTTGCATTGTAATTGGGCATCTTTTAGAGGAGAATAAATGGATGAGTGAGTCCATTGCAACACTCATAATTGGATTGTACATCAGAGTAATAGTATTGTTATTTAGCCAAGAAAAAAAGTCTCAAATATTATAATATTCAACGAGGAGTTGTTTTTTCATTTATCTCCTTCCACCCATAATATTTAACGGAGAATCACCAGTACATCATCTTTGTGATGCACTAACTAGTTTTCCCTAGCTTGTGGCAAATATGGTATTTCTATGTCGATCAATACCTCCAAAGATGGATCATGTGACATACTGGAATATCAATTGGGTACAATTGAAAGATGAATTTTTTTTTTTATGTTGAGAAGAAGACTTGTGGCAAGAGGGTTCTCCCATAAAGAGGAAAAAACTAGTGAGGCATGCATGACTGCAGTGTATGTTTAGAATAGAAGTCCTGATAAAAGTTTGAGGAACACGAACCCCGAGAAGGCCTTCACCATAGTGAAAGTGTGAAGTTGAACACTTCAAGATATTTGGGTGTCCAACATACATTCATGTACCCAAGGATAAAATTACCAAACTAGACCCTTCAATTAGAAAGTGTACATTTGTGAGGTACAGTGAGTCTTCGAAGGAATACTAGATCTGCATCCCTAGTCAGATAGAGATTGACGTGAGAAGAGATGTTACCTTCAAGGAGGAGGTAGCCTTCAGGAAATATATCACACATGGATAAGATAGTGAGACACATGAAGATATGGTGGATTCTCCCCCTCACCCTCCACTAGTTCAGAGGGAGACAATTGAGCCTATTGATCCCATTGATCCTGTAGCTCCAATTGATGTTCCTATAAATATTGCAGTAGGTCAAAAGAGACCTACATGGACTCGTTAGACTTTGTAGGAGGTAGAAAGACATGCAACTCCTTGTGGTACCTTCCAAGAGAGCATGACACCTCAAAGATATCTATGCTATGTCGAAGCTATGATCCACATCATTGATTCTGAGCCTTCATGTTATGAGGAGGCATCTAGTATGGAGAGATTCCATGATGGACAAGTATTAGTCCATCATGAAGAATGATGTGTGGTATATTGTTCCAATACATGAAAGGACATATGTAGTGACTTCCAAATGGATCTATAAGATCAAACATACAACTAATGGAAGCATCAAGAGGCACAAAGCAAGTTTTGTTGCTAGAGGATTCTCTCAGGTGGAGGGAATAGATTATGAGGAGACATTTTCTCCTGTTTCTTGATACACTTATATTCAAATGATTATTTCCCTCAGTAGAATCCATGGGTTGGAAACTACATCAGATGGATGTGGAGACAACCTTTCTCAATGGAGAGATTGGGAAAGAAATATACATCGAGAAGCCATATGGTTTCATCATACATGAGAAGGAGTCTCATGTGTGTTGGTTGAATAAGGCCTTGTATGGACTCAAGAAGGCACCTCGAGCTTGGTATGAAAGGATTGATGGAAACCTGATGAGTTTGGGCTTTAGAAAAAGTGTTGTTGATCACAACCTATACTACAAAACTGTTAATGGTGAGGCCCTGATTTTGGTCCTCTACATTGATGATTTACTCCTCACAGGTACATAGAGCTTTATTTTTGAATGAAAGTATGCATTGGCCTCTGAGTTCAAGATGAAGGACCTTGGTATGATTCACTACTTCTTGGGACTAGTGGTGTGGTAGAGAACTAATGAGATCTTCCCGAGTCAAGGGAAGTACGCAGTTGAGATATTGAAGAAGTTTGAGATACTGAACTTCAAGCCATTGGATATACCAATGATGATGAATCTAAAGAAACTAAGTGTGTCTTCTTTCAACTTTGACAAAATTGATATGACTCTATACAAACAACTGATTGGATAATTGATGTATCTGGTTCACACCAGAACAAATATTTGTTATGCTGTGAGTGCAATTAGCCAGTTTATAACTCAGTTGAGATAAACACACTAGATTCTTGTGAAACATGTGTTGAGATACTTGTGAGGCACAGTTTGACATGGTCTGAGATATACTTAAAGTATTGATAGGATATGGTAGGAATATATTGACTGTGATTAGGCAGGGAGCACAGTGGACAGAAAGAGCACCTTCAGGTGTTGCTTCACATTGGGATCTTTCATGGCTTCCTGGTGTAGCAGGAAATGAACTTATGTGGAATTGGGCACAAAAGAAGCATAATACATTGCATTAAGTATGACAGTCTATGAAGCAGTGTGGCTTCACAAGCTCCTTTCAGATCTTGTTAAGAACCAAATATCAATATAGCATAGAAAAACCTCAGAATAAGTACTCAACACCTTGAAAAAGAGATAATTTCAGATAATAAGCCTCTTTGAGTGGGAAAACTCCTTTTACCCCACATAAATGTTCAAGTACAAGATGATTCCAAATGAAAATGTCTCCTTGGTATATATAGGAGACTGGGAGGTATAATTACAACTAATGGAATAAAGCTCACATAAATAAAATAACATTACTAATGTAATATGCCCCAATTAAGGGGTAATGAGATAATATTAGGGCTTAACATGCCCCTCCCCTTGAGACAAGTGTTGTTTGCAATGCTTGAGTAACTCTGGATGTTGTCCCAAGTGGAATCTTTAGCCAGTAGTTTCCTCCATTTAATGAGATACTCTGAAATGGATCTATTCCTCAACTGGAGAATTCTTGTGTCAGTGATGGCTTCAGGTTCCAATATGATTTTTCCTTCCTCATTAAGTTTTGGAAATATAGTTTGAACTGGGATATTTTCTCCTATAACCTTCTTTAAGCATGAAACATCGAAAACCAGGTATACTCATGAAGATGGAGGCAAATCCAATTTGTATGCCATAGTACCAATCTTTTGCAACATCTTATAAGGGCCATAGTACTTTGGTGATAATTTATTATCCTTCTTGGATTTCTTGAGGGACATATGTTTGTATGGTTGTAGTCTTAAAGACACCCAATCCCCTACTTCAAAACTTCTTTCACTACGATGTTGATCTGCTTGTTGTTTCATGTGATTTTGTTCCATGGTCAAGTTGTCCTTTAATATTTGGAGAATTTGTTGTTGATGCTCGATGTGATCTACCACTGCTTGAAACTTAGATTTTTCTTTTAGAGAAGAAGTGATGGAAGGAGGGTGGTATCTATAGAGTGCCATAAATGGTGTCATTTTTGTTGCAGTATGAAAGGAGGTGTTATACCACCATTCTGCCAAAGGTAACGATTTGAACCATTGTGTTTGTTTATCAGAGATAAAGAAACGATGGTATCCTTCCAGACATTTGTTCACTAGCTCGATTTGTCCATCAGATTGAGGATGATAAGATGAGTTATGAGCCAATTGAGTACCCAAACAAGAAAATAATTCTATCCAAAAATTTCCAGTGAATATGGGATCTCTGACACTTACAATAATATTTGGGCTTCCATGTAGCTTTTGACTATCTCCATGAATGCGGTGGCAACTATACTAGCTTTGAAGGGATTAGAGAGTGCACAAAAGTGTGCATACTTGGTTAGTCTATCACCAATCACCATGATGACACTCTTTCCTTCAAACTTCAGTAACCCTGTGATGAAATCCATGGAAACCTCCTCCCAATGTTGAATTGGGATGGATAATGGTTGTAAAAGACCCGGGGTCTTAATTTTTTCCACCTTATTTAGTTGGAAAACCAAACATTCTGCCACAAACCTTTGAACGTCAGTTTTAAGGCCATCCCAAAAAAAATCCTTCTTGACACTATGGTAGGTTTTCAATAATCCCAAGTGACCTCCTACTGGAGAGGTGTGCAATTCCAATAGTACCTTTTGTTTGAGTTGAGAGTTCTTACATAAATATTAGCGTAATTGTACCATAGTGAATCATTTTTCCATGTAAATGTATCTAATGCACTAGAATTCTACAGCAACCTTTGAATGAGAGTCCACACTTTTTCTTCATTATTCAATTCATCCCTTGCTTCTATTATCCAATCAAGTTGAATGATCGATATAGAACAGAGAAAGGCCTCAACATCTTCATCCTTTATTGAGAGTGCATTTGCTACAACATTTTTCTTCCCTTTTTTATAGACGATTTCAAAATCATAACCCAATATCTTGGTTACCCATTTTTGTTGTTCTTCTGAAGATAGTCTTTGTTCCAAGAAGTGTTTAAGACTATCATGATCTATTTTTACCTTGAAGTGCCTACCTATTAGGTAAGGACGCCATTTCTTCAATGCATATAGTATTTCCATCATTTCCTTCTCATAAGTGGGTTTTTGTAAGTCCTTTCCCTTTAGTGGTCAACCTTCAAAAGCTAGGGGCCTTCCTTCTTGCATTAGGACAACACCAATTCCATTTCTCGAGGCATCACATTCCACAATAAAGGTTTTTGTGAAGTCTGGATTGGTCAAGACAAGAGATTTTCACATCATCTCTTTATGTTGTTCAAAAGATTTAGTTGCCTCTGGAGTCCATGAAAATGCATCCTTCCTAGTTAGTGCCATTAAATGTGCTTCTATTCTTCCATAGTGTCGGACAAACTTGTGGTAGTAACCTGTCAAACCCAAAAATCCTCTAAGATTGTTCAATGTTTTGGGAATCGTCCAATCCACCATGGCCTTAATCTTGTTAGGGTATACCTTGACACCTTCATGAGATACAATATGAACCAAATAATCTACCTCCTTCACTCCAAAGAAACATTTGGATGGTTTGGCATATAGTTGTTGCTCCTTTAGTAGTTGTTGCACCTCCTCAACATGTCACAAATGATCCTCCAAAGACTTACTATAGATTAGTATCTCATCAAAAATACTAACACAAATTTTCGAAGGAAGGGATTGAAAATGGAATTCATCAACCCTTGGAATGTGGAAGGTGCATTTATAAGGCCAAAATGCATGACCAAAACTTCAAAATGGCCTTCATGAGTTTGGAATGTTGTTTTTGGGATATCTTCTTCCTTCATTCTAATCTGATGATACCCTGAATGAAGATCCAATTTTGTGAAATAGATTGCTCCATGTAGTTCATCTAACAATTCATCAATGACGGGAATGGGAAACTTATCTTTAATA
>SNQJ01S0035662.1:29659-61220 GCA_010110895.2 Picea sitchensis
GTTCCTTCATCCATTAACTGTGCCCTCAGATCTGGAGGTGTTTCGAAGGTGGGGCGCTTGATTCCGGCTCCATTGCTTTCATTTGCAACGACGTGACTGTAGGAGATGCCGATCGGCCCCTCCTCCCTGTGGTGCAGGGGCCCATGCGGGGCAGACATAGTTCGGCCTCAATTCGTATCGGTGGTGAGCGCGCAAACCCTAAATGCAGCTGTCCTCGTTCCGCAAATCAAAAGACCTTTTATTGAGTTTGTAAGGCATTTGGATTTGCATTTTATATATGACTTGCCTGATCATTGATTCTATGAAAATGCATAGGGGTTATGATTAAATTTTTATATATGATATAATCCTTATGTTAATCTTTTATAAATTTTGGCTTGTCAACTATATGAATACCGTTTGGCACTTTGATTAAACTTTTGATTATATACATTGGCGCATAGTTGATTTTGAGTTTTGATTTATATGACGGATTTTTAAACATTATGGTATAACACTTGCGCGCATTGGTTGTACACATGACTTAATGGTTGAACTATTATTATGGAGTGAACAGCTATGAAAATTGACGGTTGTACTTGGATAATCAATATTTTGCATGACAGACTCCACCACCTTCGCATGCTCGCATTTATGCTTACCCCTTTTGCTCGTTCATTGTTGTTGGTTCGGGTAGCTTTGCTCCTGTGTGTGTTGGTGAATACAAACCCTACCCATACCATGTGTTCGGCTTCATGGCACCAGTCGTGCGAGTTGATCCCAATGGAAATCAAGCCCTATTGATGTTTGACAATGCCCACCAAGATTTGGCAGACAGTGGATGGCTTACCTTTGTGAAATGATTTGAGGGTTTTAACCTTTGTGTAGCACGACAGTTTGCCATGACCTTCGATGGATGTCGAGCCAAGGTGGGTGATATACAGTTAGAGATTGATGAACAGTTTATCATCTCGGCTACGGGGTTACCTCCTTCGGGACAACGTTGGTTTAAGAATTGCAAGGTCGAGGAAGTGCCATGGACATTGTTGTTTCAATCATGCAAAGTCACCTCTTGTGACATAGGTATGCCCGTATCTATGCTCAAACCACGATGGCACGATTTACTGATGCTTGTCAAGCAAATCGTGACCTATGAAGGTCGATACGGACTTGTGTTCCTCTACCACCTACGTCTACTGATGATTTTCATAGGGTATCCTCTAAACATGCCTTTCTATTTTCATTGGAGCTTGTATAAGATGTCGAAAAGATATAAAAGGCAGCAGGCTGACAGCAGCCTGTTCCACCATGGGCTTATTAAGCTCATCGTTGTTTATTATTTGAGTTTACATGGTGATAATTGGAAGACTTTCATCGCCCGTAATGGCTTTGAAGACACCGACCCTGTACAGGTTGATAAGCCTGTGGTAACTGAGACTAAGGCTGAACTGCCTGTACCCTTACACCTCCTACTGCCTAAACCCTCGACCGACCCTCCTGTTGACTTACCCGACACTGTGACTAAGAGTGCAGAGGCCATTAAGAAGCCTATGAGAAAAAATCCCAAGGCAAAACTTACGGCTAATGCCAAAGGGAAAAGGAATGCTCGACTCATTTCGAGAATGGCCAGAAACAAACCAAAACCCTCTGTCGAGTCTAACCCTATCATTCTGAGCGAGGATTCCGATTCTGATGTTGAGCGTTTTCTGGCCAGCGAATATCCCTACTCGCACGGTTTATGTGCAGAGCCCCCTTGTGATTTTGTGTCAAATCTACCCCCCTTCCTAAAGGACGATCCTAACTACCCAAGTATTAAGTTGCCTCGTGAAACCCTCGATCATTTGGCCAAACCCTCGCCTGCTCTGTCTAAACCCACACAGTCACCTTGTGACCAATGCAATTCATGGTTAGAGTGATACTATAGTGATGTTCCTATACTCCAATCAAAGATTAAATCATTGGAAGACCAGATTGCACTGCTAACCAGTCAAAAGGCCAAGCTCCAAGCAGTGGAGAAGAAACAAAAGACAACTGGCTCCATCCTGTTCAAAAACATGGAATCAGCCACGGCTGTTGTAAATTCCAAGCTGGCATAATCAAGCAGTCTCGTCGCTACACAGGTATGGAAAATTTGATATCATTTGTTTTTGTAAATAATCTAGGTTGATGTAATGATTTGAATTCATTTTTTATAGCTTTGTTTACATCTTGAATGGCTCTGTTATAATTGTATGCATTCTATATATAGCTTTGCTTTGAATAAAAAGAAATTTCGATTCGATATACGATCTCATCATTCCCAGTATAGAAATCGATAGATTTTGATTGGATTTGAGTGGTCTGTGTTTAGATTTGATTAACTGGTTTGCCTTATTTAGTTGACAAAATTAATAGTGTGTCTTTGAATGGATTAGTTTGTATCCGATTTGAAAAGGAGATTTATCATACTCAGTTTAGAACACAATCGTGTTTGGATTTCATTTTGTTATGATCTATATGCTATGAATAGTAAACGATTTGATTGAGTTAGTTGTTACGATATGCTCTGTCTTACAATGATCAAAACTGAGATATTGCTCTGTTCGATTTTAATTTGGGAAATGAACTATTCTGTTTTTATAAAAACAATATGTTCATTTAAGTCTTTACAAGTGTGCCCGAATCATGGAATGGATTCGATTCGTGACAACTATGTTGAACCTCAACCAATTGATTCGTTAATTAGAACAATTTTGTTTTGATCAAAGTCGATCGACCCTGTTTGCCCAATTGGCCATAACAAATTATGAATTCTACCGTCGGTCAATCAAGCCTGAATGATATTATTTTAATTTGATTTTCGCGCCAGATTTGAATTGATCTATTCGTGGCATGGACCATTTTCTGTGTCAACTCAGTCATAGCGATTGGAATGATCTTGTCGAAGTCATATTTCCTGTTAACAGGGCAGCATAATAGTTGCTTGCTGATTGTTTTGATTGTAATCGTTTCAATTGATATCAAAAGATTTCAAAACTGTTAGATTTGATTGGTTATGAAACGAATTGATTGACTATGTTATTTTTGTTACCAAATTCAGTTACGATTCATTTGAGTGTAATCGATCTTGCTTGCCCCAGTTTGCAAAAAACGAACTATCGGGTATCTCGTACGCACTATGATACACCTTGTTACATTTTCGTTTGCTATGTCATCACAACGAATTGTAAACGATTCAGTTCGATTTGATCATATCTCATGTTGGTATAACGACTTAACAAATGTATTAGATTTTTTTTTATTGATTGCGTTGGATATCAAACGGTTTCTCGACTGTTTGATTATGATTCTTTTAGACCCGATTCTGTGGAAATTAAACGAACAGAGTTGAATGATTTTATAATTCTGTTTTGATTTCAAATGGTTTATCAAGCTCCAATTGAATAAATCGTTTTCAAATGGCTGATTAATGATAATTGAATTAAATCTCCTTCAAAGATTTTCAATTAATCTCAATTCTGATTCTGTATCTTTATTTAGACTAGCTACAGAATCAGAGGATTATGTAGCCAGTCTATAGAATTAAATTTTCTATCATTTATTAATAAAAGATCCTTCTAATTTGTTCGTTTTTGGTCCTTTTCATGTGAATTCGAATTGCATGGGATTTGATGGACAGACTAGAGGATATTTAGATGTTTTATTTATATTTTAGTCTCCTAGTTTAGACAACTTTGGGATATCTTCCCAGATCTTATGTAAACAGTTTTATAACTTCCACAGGGAGGTTTTACCCTGTGGAAAAACTTATAAATATTTCTTATTTTTTGTAATGAGCATCCTCATTCGTGGGAGAACAAGGATATGGAATTTTAATACAGACTGAGACAGAAATTGATGTTCTGCTACAGCTTTAGCTTTTCATAATATCAATATTTTGTTTCATGTTTATGTGTATCAATTTGCATTTGGTTAACGACTACTTTAGCTATCTTAGTCTTTTGCAAATTATATGATTTAATCAATATAATCCATATCTGATTTCTTCCAGTATTTAAAAACATAGCAATTACTTGATTCAGTTTGTGAATGACAGATTTCTCTTCTTCATCAATTGGATTATTTTGTATAAGTCTTTGCATAACAGGTTTACCTAATTGTTAAGATTTATAAATTATATAATTGTTATGGTTTTTATGTCTTGTTTGTCCTGTAAACAAACTCAAAGAGCATTGCAGCGTATCGTTTACGAGAAGCTTCTGGATTATTCGATGCGAGTTTTCTTCCTCCGACCAGCTTTGAAGTCATCATACATAGGACAAATCTGGAGCGTTTCTAGGTCAGTTTGTCATTTGTTTGTTTAGTGTATTTATTAGTAGTTTAGTTTAGATATAAGTTTAGTTAGATTTATAGGCAGAATTAGTATATTAGATTGTTTAATTTCAGTAAGTTTTATTTCTTGTTTATAAAATCATAAAATCATAAAAAATAAAAAAAATATCTCTTGTTGTCTTAGGGCAGAATATCAATGAGTTTTTCAGGTTTTATTTAAATCTGTAAATTGTAGATTATTGTACATTTTGTGAATAAGTTATATTTCTGATAGTGGTTAGATAATTAGTTAGTTAGAGTTAGTATAGTATTAGTTAGTAGATTGTATATATATAGTTAGTTTTAGTTTGTTTGTTTTAATAGTTAGTTTTTAGTAGATTAGTTTATTAGTTAGTTTTAGTTTAGTTTGTTTTATTTAGTTTTAGTTAGATTAGTTAGTTTAGATCAGTTTTCTCTTTGGTTTTCTTAGAACCTTAGATCGGCTAACGGAGCCGCTAAACCCATCAGGGTGGTTCATTCCAAATGGCTTGGGTTATTAGACAACCCTGGACCGGTTCCACTCTCTCAATTGACGGACGATCGATTTCGCCCGTCAACACGAACTCTCATGTCCCATGTTCTGTGATATACATATTGCACCCAAAAATTATGTGATCTACAATTTGACCCCAAACTCCTTAAACTCGCAAGATTCATTCTACCTATGATGATTCCATATGACCGCCCCACCTTTCCATCCTTAGTCGATTATTCACCTCCTGTTGTCACAGATTCGCGGGTTCCCGGACTCCTGGGTTCACAAAAGTTTCAAAGCATTTTTCACTCCCGTCCATCCCCGTCACCTTCATGCCCTTCCCAATGAACATTAATTGTGATTTTATTAGTGACAACTCACCAAACAGGTTCGAAAATATTGGCATTAATAAGAGAAAATATCGAGGACATCTCCCATTAAAATGCATTAAACTAAGATTTACAGGAGATTATATTATCATCCTCAAGCGTTCATTTTAAATACTATCATAAGCAAAGGAAAATTCTCATGACCTTATGGATGCATCTCGACAAAATTTATGTGGAGATACCTTGAATATATTTGGGCACAAGGACCATAATTTTTAGTTGTCTAGAGCTTATTCCTGTTGCTCATCCCCTTCTGCCCAGAAGGAATTTATCTGGATGTCTAGAATTGCACGAGCAGGTTGTGTCCTAGAATTTTTTGATTGTAAGGAGTTGGTCACCTGGTGTGTTGAGAGATATATTCTGAACCAATAGATTATCCAGTTGCGGGACCATTCCCCAATCTCCCTATCACCTCAAGTATTTTGAAATATGTTGAGACTCCACGAGCCAACTCTTACTTTCAAGGGTGAGGATTGCAGGGAGTTATTAAAGAAACATGATAATGGATTGGACCTATTATCGAAATTCTTAGAGAACCCCGTGGCCTTCCTCGAGGACATCACCAGATTACAGGTTAGTGCATTCAAAAACCCTTTCCAGGAAATTGCATGGATTTTCACGAGGATAACATGACAAGAAACTACAACCAACATCTCTCAGATGATTCTCTATATTTTATATTTTACGGTGAAAGAACAAGACATTCGATTAGGGTAAGTTTATTTCCATTGAAATATCTTCCCAATTATCACAATAAAAAAGGGAGAAGAAATTATTTATGTCATCTTACTTAATTTTTCGCGATAGCGCATTGCTGTCCATTCCCCAGATAATCTCTGTGTAAGATGGTAAACTGTGAATTTGACCCAATAACCTTATGCTATCATAAATTATGGAGACACAAGGACTCCCAACATTTTTATGAAGTATTTAATGATTTTGTCTTAGTTTTTAAAGGGTTGATATTTGGAAAGGATTTTCCCCGGATGTCTGACCAAGCTAGAAAGTTCCTGGATAGGAAGGGGAAACTGGAACAAAATGAGAAATATAATGTTATAAGGATTTTTGGATCCAAAGAAAATCCTTCCTTCCTTCCATGTCATATATATGATAGAATGTTTGTTGTTGAGATAGAAAGGCAGTACACCTACTGGTTGCATTTTTTCCATGAAAAGAGAAAAAATAAATTCATACCTCTACCTTGGAAAGTCAGAGATTTCATATTCAGGAATATGAACAATATTGACGAATTCGTGGGCCACTTCCACAACCTCAATTTGAAATATGTTGAAAAATTAAAAGGGTTTGACCCTAATGGTATTTTTGTAGAACACCTATTGGTTATTGGTTTCAACAATTCTTTCATTAACGCTATCCTGAATGAAGATGGAGATAATGCCTCGGGCACTCCTTCTCATGATACTGGTGACCTGGAGACAATAATCAACGCCAATTATTCGTACAAGCAGAGAGGAAAAGGTCCAAGTGAGAAAAGTTCCCAATCCCTGCCTGTGAGGCCCAAGAGTACAACATCTCGGAGTAGCTCTCCAATGGCCTACCCAAGTAAGAAAGTCACACATAGTTATTCAATCGGAGGAGGAGATAAGAACCCTCCCTCTAGAAAAATTGAAAGTTATCATAAAATTCCTGTGAGGAAGAAACAAAAAAACATTGTGCAATAAGAGGAGGGACCGAAGGGAGAAAGGGATATCCATGATCTCTCCCTCGAAGATATGGAACTAGAAATTGACATTGAGAAAGTGTTCCCCAACAACGACCAGCTAGATAAAACTACTCCCGAGAACCCTCATATGGAAATAATTGGGACCAAGATCTTTGAGGAAGAAGATATTTTTGCATTTCAGAGCGTTGTTTTTGACAACAAATCCAAAAATTTGATTATTGAAAAAAGAGATGTAAATAATAATAAAGGGAAATCTCGTTCAGATATTAACCTACAAAACATACGGCCTTCCCATATCTCCTAGATACACAGAGCAACTGGAGATGATCTAGACAACTTTATTGATAGCCTTGAAGCTAAGAATGTCAGGTTAAAGGAGCGAATCAAAGAATTCGAGGGATCTCTAATGCCCCTTCCAATGTTGGCTAGTCCTTTAGCAATGATCGGGCCTACCACACTTGCGGAAAAGTTAAAAGGATCAACAAGCCTTCTCACATCATCCTGAGGCTATGTGGAAAAGAATATAAAGAAAAGAATGGAATTAATAATAGAGGCTTGGGATATGTCAAAGAGTATGCTCTCTTTTGGAATAAGAGCACATTCTTTTGATGAATATTTGCAAGCAGATTTGAAAAATAAGCAAGGTTTATACCTCGATGGATTTGTACCATTTGGTGTTAAAGTTACTAGTATGATGGAATTGAGAATAAGAGAGGAGGATCACCCTTCCCCGAATCGAATAAAGAAACTAAATGCATGCTAGAAAGAAAAGGTAAAAAACTTGAATGGTATCGTTCAAGCATGTAGAAAGGCCATAACTAGAAGAGATGAATTATTCAAGAAGCTAACTAAGATAGATCTAGCTGGAAGAACCAATGAAGTCCAAGACCCAAAATTGATACTCAACTCATTTTTTTTAATCAAGCAAGAATTTTATGAACAAGTTGAGATCTTTAAAGGGCTATCATTTGAAAATTTCTATGGCATTCTTGAATATGGTGAAGATGACGTGGAAAATTGGCTAGTTGATTATTTGATTAAAAACCAAGATATTGAAGAAGCATTGCGCAACATCTCTATTAATCTAAAGGACTTGGAAGGTGAACTCTTCAATATAAAAATGCAGCATGAAATCAACATGGAACCCATGAGGAGATACATCGAGGAGTGGTTAAAAAAGGTTTTCGATAAGCTTACCAATGAAGGGAAAAGGACGGTTGAGACGGTTCCCATAACTGTCGAGGAAATCCATAAAAGGACATCAGTGAGCAAATTAAAAGGCATGAGATACCATCATAGTAAGTTCATACTGATTACATTCTTTTTTCTTTGTCAAACTCTTCATCCAGTTAATCCACCTCTTTAAATAGAAAGGTTTAACCGAAGACTCACAGTTTTCTCTTTCTTCTTGAAAGGTCTTATTGTCTTCCACCGTCCACTTTCTTCTTTCTACAAGCTTCAGTCTTATACATATTTTATTTATGGTTCGTGGGAGCCCCAATCCTAGTCGTTATGACAAACACATTTAAATTTCAGAGAATACGTACTGAACTATATATTTTTTAGAAATTCCAAGAGAGCTATTTTGGGAATAATCTTGATTGTATTTTGCAACCCAATTTATCTGACTATAAAATATTTGAGGTTGTTCTATCATTATCTTTTTTCGAGCTTCCCATGTATCACTCTGTTAAATTTCTCTTGTGCATGCAGATCATTTTATTTTAATTGTTTATGTGATCAAATATCATTATCCCTTCTATGATGGATGTGAGGAAGTTCTATTTATTTAATTTAAATATATGAATGTGTACATATCCTGGTCCATTCATATGAATTCTCTTTTTACAAGAAAATTAAAAAACATTTTCCATTTTTTCTTATTTCTATTTTACTTTCATTTGATGGACTTCTTTAAAGGTCCCACATTTTATAAATCCCAGATAGAGGAGTACCACCTCTATAAAAACACAAGAGGATTTGCATGCTCGTGAGGTTGTCGTTTCGGTCTTGACAGATTCAAGTGTCAACACTTTTGACGACCATACTGGGGACATGAACTAAAATTTTGGAACCTGGTCTAGCCTTTTTCTTGAATATATGACTTTACCCCATGGTAATCAACCCCACTTGGAAATTGGATTAAACAATCAATGAAGCATCTTGAACTAGTTTTATAATTTGGTAATATCAACATCCCAAACTTAAGAAGAGTTAGGAAGGTCATGGCAGATTTTAATCCAATAAGAAGAAAGAGAAATCCTCCGGAGACAGAGGAGGGAAGAACAAAAAGAATGAAGTAATCAAAGATTAGCTAGAGCACCACAAGAACAAGGTCACGATTGAAGCTAGACAAATACAAAGGACCCATCACCAGGAGTAAAAGCAAGTAAATCTCTATCATTAGAAGTGAAAAGTCTAACCTTGAAATCTCCTCAGAAATGGTAGCAGGAGATGAACAACCTCGAAAAAATCATCATGAGGAGAGGCAAGGAGGCGAGAGGGATGCTGCAAGAAACCAAGGAATCCCAGGTTTCAGAAATAAAAGGAGGGTAAGAGATCCCCCTTTTAATATCATAGGTGAGAAATATGAGCTCCATGTTCTCGCTAAGGGAATGTTAAAGGAATTTTCTAGATACGGGACAATCGATGCAAAGAGGCACTTGCACCTATTTCTTAACATTTGTGATTTTCACCGAGTGGAGTATAATGATGTCATGGTGAGGTTTTTCTTGCAAATCTTGTCAGAAAGAACTTATGAATGGTATACTATGTTTCCTAGTAGATACATTCGCTTGTTGAATGACCTTGAAGCTATGTTCCTAACCATGTTTTCTCCTCCAATTGCCTACCATACCCTCCTCATAGACTTCACCTAGATTGGGTTGAGAAAGAACAAAAGGATAAGATATTTTAACCTTAGGTTCAATAAGACCTTGGGTAGAATTCTGGAAGACAAAAGACCAAATGAACTGGTCATTCTTAGTTGTTATAAGAATGAAATGCCCCCAAATGTGAAGTATTCCATTAGAACATCTCATATGCACACTCTGGAGGAGGAAATGACTAAGGCCACTACGATGGAAGAAGTTATGATTGAAACGGGTGTTGACCCCGATATTAAACTAGGGAGAGTACAAAGGAAGATGAGAGGATTGAGTATTGATAATCAAGAAGCATCCAGATCGAGAAAGAATGAATAATTCAAACCTAGGCTGGCTTAGAATCAAACGGCGGGAGGATAATTTTTTAAAGGAACCATACCTGACGTAAAGGTTCATCTTGTGGCAGCACAGGAAACAAATCAAAGAATTGAAATTGCACAGGTGAATAGAACTATCAGATAGATGCAGAAAAAAATAACCAAACTAATAAGGGGAGATAATTACATGCCGAACCCAAGAATGTTGATTCCCTAACAAAGGAGGAACCCTCCCCTAGAAAACAAGGTCAGATTTGAGAATACCGATGACCCACAGAGGCCAAGGGTTCCCATAAAACCTACTCCAAATGTGGTTGTTCTGGATGATGTCTATGACGAGCAATTGATTGAGCAAGAAGGTTATTACTTACCTGATGAGAGCTCCGAGACAATGTAGATGGACATATGTGAGATGTCCATGTATATATGTGGACAGGGAGACAACAATCCTAAATCAAAAGAAAACGTCGCCCAGAAAAGAGGGTCTGTAAATAGACCAAAGAATAAAGGTGACTCTGACAAAGAAAAAGAAAGTGAAAAAACAAATGAAAAAGTTTCGAATGAAAAGGTGACATATTGAGCTAAAAGGCAACACATGGTGTCAAGCTCCACTCAAACGACATATAATGTCATGGAGGACTTAAGTAAGTTGAGGATAACTCTGCCTTTTATGGAAGTGGTGAAAATTCCTCAGCAGAGGCAGAACATCTTGAAGTTGTTGGATGACCCATCAGAAAGAACTGAAGCAGTCGTTACCATTCCAAGACATAACCAGAACCCGTCGAATGTTAAGTTGAGAGGTAAAATTTCTCCCTTCTATATTTCAATTGAAAACTATGATGTTTCATTGCATAATTGTTTAGTTGATACTAGTGCGACAAATAATATAATGACACTAGCGTTCATGGAAGCATTTGGCATGAGTTTCTCTAAATATTATGAAATTGGTGAGAGCATATATGCAATCGATTCTAGAAAAGTGTTGACGTACGAAGAAATCAAATATTTTTATGCTTGGATCTCAACAACCCCCCATATCATCACAATTTTTAATATTAATGTGGTAGAACTACCCCCAACATATGGGGTTGTGCTAGGAAGAGATTGGACCTCCATGATTGGTGGGTATATAATGAAAGATGAAATTTGTATGATGTTACCAGGCAAGGAGGGAGCAATGATTAAAGTTCCTCATGAACCCATAAAAACTTTATCCTCCAAGAATAAGGATAATGAACTAATGGAAGACTATATGGATTTCAGGATAGTAAACTATTCTATCTTGGATGAGGAACATAACAAAAGCATATAACGAGTTCAAGATTAAAAAAACTCAAGAAGTTTGTTTGAAGGCTATTGGAGAATGTCATTCGATGGACCTTGTTCTAAATCTAGGAACGGAGTTGGGATTGTTCTCATAAGTCTGAATAAGATGGTGCATCCCCATGCTGTAAGACTAATATTTCCATGCACAAATAATGAGGTAGAATACAAAGTTTTGATCCAGGGAATGATCCTCACACAAGGAATGAAAATAGAACACCTCATTGTGACTAGAGATTTAGAATTGGCCATCAATCAGGTTACCCAAAAATACAAAATAAAAAAGGAGAGATTGAAGATGTATTTCAAAAGAGTTAATGAGATGATGGAATATTTCCACTCTTTCAACATAACGTTCATTCCAAGGGACAAGAATCACAGGGCCAATTCACTAGCCTTGGCAGTCTCGTTATCAAACCCAAATGACATCCTAAGAAAAACTTATTTCCAGGTAGAAAGATCTTTTCGACCTTTCGTGCCTGATAATATTGAGTACCTACAAGTTTTTAAAAATGATGAACAATTTGAAGACTTTCTGTTGAATGATGATGAAGAAGAAGACAATAGCTCGATTGACATCCCAAAATATTGTTTACAAGTGGAATATTTGCTTACAAAAGATGATCATGCCAAGAATCTCCATGAAGAGGTTTTAGTTCGAAAGGTGCAAGAGATAAGAAAAATCAACATTGGAACGAATGAATTCCCAAAACATGTCAACTTGGGAATTGATTGTACCCCCGAAGAGATTGATCAATATGTTGCCTTATTTAAAGAGTATATTGATGTTTTCTCTTGGATCTATGATGATTTGAAGGCCTATGATAAAAAAATATTCCAGCACATCATTCTTCTAAGAGAAGAAGCTAAACCAGTGAAACGAAAAGTAAGAATGATGAATCCTAAGTTGAAGCCTCTGGTAAAAATTGAGTTGGAGAAGTTGAAGAAGGCAGGGATAATTCATCCCATCAGACACTCAGAATGGCTTTCAAATCTAGTGTTTGTTAGGAAAAATACCGGATAAATTCGAATGTGCACTGACTTCAGATATCTTAACAAGGATAGCATAAAAGATAATTTTCCATTACCCAATATGGAGTTCCTATTGCAAAAAGTTACTAGATCGGAATGCATGTCTATGTTGGATGGTTTCTCTAGATACAATTAGGTTTTAGTAGTTGAGGAAGATAAAGAAAAGATGACATTTATCACACCATGTGAAACATATGCATATGCTAGAATTCCTTTCGGTTTGAAGAATGTCGGAGCCACTTTCCAAAGGCCCATGGATCATGTGTTCAATGGACTGATAGGAAAATTTATGGAGGACTGTCAAGATGACTTGATGATGCATTCAAACAAAAGGGAGGATCACATCCATCACTTAAGGAAGGTCTTTGAAGGATTTAGATTATACAGTGTCTCTCTAAAACCGAAGAAATTCTTGTTCGTTGTGACTCAAGGCAAGTTGTTGGGCCACATTGTGTGCAAGGAAGGGATTTAAATAGATCTAGAAAGAGTTAAAGAAATCAATGAGCTCAATCCCCCTACGTATAAAAAGGGAGTCTAGTCATTCTTCAGGAAAATCAATTTTGTCCAAAGGTTGATCCTGATTACACAAGCATCATGAATCCTATCAATTTGTTGTTGAAAAAGGACCAGATATTTGAATGGACAACAGACACCGAGGAAGCATTCAACAATATAAAAGGGGAAATCACCACCGCTCTTGTCCTCATTAGCCCATATTTTCATAAATATTTTATTATCTATTTGTTTGCTATAGAGGAGGTCATCACATCCATCCTCACTCAGAAAAATAGCAATGGAGAAGAACTCCTGATAGTTTTTATGAGAAATACCCTACATGAATATGAGTTAAGATATTCATACCTAGAGAAGTAGGCTTTGTCTCTTGTAAAAACCATCCCACATTTTCAAATGTATATCTTAAACTCCCATGTCATAGCTTATGTTCCTTCTTCACCAGTCAGGATGCTCCTAAATCAATAGTTGAGAGAAGGGAACTGGGCCAATTGGATAGAAAAAATTCAATAATATGATATCAATATCAAACCCTTAAAGGCAATCAAAGGACAAGGTCTATGAAAGATCATTGCAAACAGGGACTTGGTCGATGGGATGATTTCAATATCAGTTAGGGAACCATTAATTGATTCAGAATGGTACAAAGATATCATATTCTACTTAAGGTCCACGCAATTCCCTGTTACAATGAATCCCAAGGAGTGAAGGACACTCAAGATGAAGGTGAACCAATACATGTTGATTCCTGACATACTTTTCAGAAGAAATTTTGATGGTATACTGCTGAGGTGCATAGATGAAAATAAAGCCCAAGGGATGATCAAATAATTCCATGAGGGAATATGTGGCAGATGCTTTCCACCTACCGCAACTACTCATAGAATAATCAGAGAAGGATTTTACTGGCCACCAATCTTCAGGGACTCATATGTCGCAATAAGGAGATGTCTGTCTTGTCAATAGTTTTCAGGGAGAATGAAGAAATATGTGATTCCCTTGTAGTCGATTGTGGTAGAACAACCATTTTCTCAGTGGGGAATTGATGCTTTTGGGTCGATTAATCTGAAATCTAGCAAGGGCCATATGTATTGTTGGCACAGGGGAAGACCCAGGGTTCAATGCTACAACAACGCGCCAACAAAACCCTAACTACCAGCCCTTTCGACAACACCTGCAAAGAAGATGAAGTCTCACCCGAGATAAAGGCAGGGGTGGTTACAGGACTCTAGTGTCTACAACCTTAGCTAGGACACAGATCTATGATTGTAACACCTTAACAGGGAACTTAGCAGTTGTAGTTCATCAATATCCAGTCTTAGTTTACAGCGCAGCTAAACCCTAATTATAAAGCATTGTAGTATTTAACCAAATCTACTATATTCAAGCACTAAGCACTTCCACATGGGCCAGAGCTAGTATTCATCCATACTATTAAGCACATAACATTAACATATCTATATACCATTCATCTATATCGAAGAAGCAAGCAAGTTAACATAAAACACATGAATACATCGCACAAAGCAGAGAAACACAACATGTACATGGTTGACCCCCACCTTGGGGCTATGTCCACCAACTCTTCATCTTATTTATTATATTCTTCAATCATTGACATGCACAGAGCCACAAAAACCCTACTCTGCAGAGGACAGGAGATCTGCACACCTTGTTATATCCTCCTTCCCCTGGCTAGGTTACAACACTAAGTCTCTTCTCAATCTCTTACACTTGCTTGCACTGAGATTTGCAAGCCTCATACAATATGCACAAAAGAAATCTCTACTCAACACTCAGCACTTTCGATCACATAGATTGAACTTTAGCACTTAACACAATGTGGCCTCTGCTTACATCACCTAGCTATATATTTATACATTACAAAATGGTCCTAAACATGGGTAAACCCATGGGCCGACATTCCCATACCCATTACATAATCTCAAATCCCAGAAAGGGCCCTAAAAGGGGTTGAGATCTAGCGATCTCCACTTTGTCTTGTGCTCCATCTTCGACAGCCTGTCGAAGTCCCAAAAATAGGTCAAACATGACCAAGGGTCCTCAAAACTTGGTCAAGGGCCAACAGGTCCCCAACACTCACCTGTGACTCATCTCGAGTCACTCTGATATAGATAATTCTGCCTCAAAAACCTAGAGCTTGGATCGAGCTTCTTCAACTTGTTGCTGAGCCATAACCTCCTGTTTAACGAACTCCTAGATAATAATTGCATTGACAGGTCCCTCTAGGCATTGTTAAGCTATAGTGACAACTTGCTCCAGTTCTTCTCCTTGACCTTCGATCTCTATGAATAGTTGGTAAGCCTCATCTTGTACAGGTTGTAGCCTCTGAGTCACTTCCATGACTTTGCTCTAAATGGTGTTAACCTGTTGATGGGCAGTGCACTGCACTTGGGATCGCTTCATCCTTTCAATAGATGACAGGGGATTCAACTACACTTGTATTGTTTCTTCTTGATACTTCGCCTCTTAGAGCTGTGAATTTAGTGTCTTTAGTTATGTATTCTCAGTGATTCGCTCATCCGTTTAGGCACTGTGATCAGTCAATTTCTTACATTCCATGGTGAGGCCCTTGATTCTTTCAACTGTGCTTTGGGCAGTTGCTTCTCTTTGATTCCTCACATCCTGTGGAGTGTCAAGCACTGTGTGGAGCTCTAAGTCTGCTATTCATTGTTGTAGTTGTTGAGAGCTTCTGCGAGCTTCTCTAGTTGATGTGTGACTCAATCTTGTGCCTGTGGTTCTAAGCCTGTCACAGAGCGAATTTCTCTGTTGACTGCTTCTTTGACTTTGAGTTTCTCTACGAGCAACTGTTCCTTTTCTTTTTGAATATTTTCTTTCTCCTATTCAAACTTCATCTAGAGAGAAACCTTCTCCTAATCTGTAAGTCAGTGTTGTTCTACGAGTACTCCTTTCACTTGCTCCGAGGCCTGGGTGGATTTTTCTATTTCTGCTAGCTTCGGTTGGATCTGCTAGCCAGCGGAATTGGGTTGGCTCATCTCCCA
This sequence comes from Picea sitchensis, assembly GCA_010110895.2. Lineage (NCBI taxonomy): Eukaryota > Viridiplantae > Streptophyta > Pinopsida > Pinales > Pinaceae > Picea > Picea sitchensis. Next base: position 45,630 of record SNQJ01S0035662.1, read on the forward strand.
ACTCTGGTTCTCCTGATGGCAAGGGTGCAGTGGACACTGTGTGGTTGGACTAAAGGGCCTGCTATACCCCTTAGAGTTTGACCTCAATTCTGTCGTACATTTCCTCCTTCTTGGCTTCTTGTTTCTCCATGATTTCCTGCGAGGCGTTGTTTAGGGATGCTATGATGAACTCAAAATCATTGGTAGTGAGTACAGTCTGCATCTTGGTCACGGTGGCTCTGTATTTCTTCCAGGAAGAAGGTTTTTTTTGGGAGAAACCTTCCTCTTCTTCAGGGGATCGGTATCATCTCTAGGCGGTGTTACTTCGCCTTGTTTCTTTTCATCTTCTTTTCCATTTATCTCTTCTACTTCATCATCACCTCCTTGGTCAGGTGATACTGAAGCAGTCTTTCCTGAGGCGCTGCTGAAGTCTTGGACCTCTTCGGTCTTCTTCCTTCTGTTGGATCTGGGTGTATCATGTTCTTTGTGTGTGGTCTCTGGGATGTCAGGGTCAGACATCTTTGCAAGGTCTGTGGGAATAAGAAGGTTTTTCGACCAGTCCTTAATGATCTCCTCAAGGTCCTCTTCTGTGAGCTTGTATTACAACCAAAGCTCCTCCTTATGCTCATTTTCTCACACTGTAATGTAGATGAAGTGTCGATCTATGCGGACCTTCATCAGGGGTCAAAACCTTTGTAGGGTGTTTGGAGTCATGCGAGGTTTAGCTTTGATAGATCTCTTCAGTTGGAGGTAATATGTGTGAAAAACAAAATTCGACCGCCATTGTTTGCTCATATCGCTCGAGTACCAGAGCATGGTGAACTTCGTAGCAAGCAGATCGAATGGCTCGATGTCTAGGAAGCTCGCACCTTCCGGCATTTCCCAAGAAAAAAATGTGATGAGGATCAAGAGCTAGCTAAAATGGAATTCATAGCCCTGATCTTGTGCTTCGCGACAGTCCAGTTCAAGTTGATTAACTAGGTACTTCACCCAGTTCATCTATAGACCTTCCACGCACTTTCCTGCAAGGTCAACATCGAAGCCTGTGACCTGCATGGGTCAGTTCTTCCTTACTAGATTTCCTACAATTAACTGACATTCTAGGCACACTGCGCCATTCTGGATGGAAGCTACCTTGTAGCCTCACGTCCCCTTCTCAACATTGTCATATGTATCCTCGATCTTCTATGCTAGTGCGCGATATGTAGATTTTCCTAGATAGAAGTCCTATGGATCAGGTCCTTGCATACTCAATCCTATGATCCTATGGATCAATGTCATATCTACTATGATTTGGTGATCGAGCCATAAGAAGCTGCCATGGTAACATGAAAGTAGTATCTTGACACAAGCATTAACTTCCTGGTGCCTTCTGAAGTGTGGGATTTTCATTATTTTCAATAGGGTGGACTGCGCGAGGTTCATCATCCATGGCTGGGGGATTATATTCAAATTATTCCCCTTCATCTTGGTCAAGTATTTGTACGGGGCGAGCATGCTATGGTTCTTGCGATCTCTGAGGTTAAAGTCTCTGATCTTCAATGATGCCATCTTGTCCTGTTGTGATATTACTACACATATCCCCTTCGAGAGGTACGTAGTAACCATGGTGTACTCAAAATCTCTTGGCACACTATCTCAACACACTGCATCGGCCAGAGGTGGGATGTAATTGGGAAATATGGTAGGGATCAACTTCTCATTTTCTAGGTAATCTATGTGCTTGGTTCTCTTCTCTGTTACTGGTCAGGATGGCCTGGATCCATGAGAAGTCGACAGAGAGGCTTGCACTCCTCTCGTCGACAATTCTTGTAAACCCACAAACATTACTCTTTCATTCATGAGGTCAATGAGTACCTCCTTTATATACTCTTTGACTACGCTAAGTTATTCGAACATACATGCTCATGGTTGAATCTCTTGATTTCGAAGAGTAACTAGTCAATGCAATGGGACAGATGGTGATAGCGCGATGATAACTGTGTGGAATCAACTAATCTGCGGGCTCTAATTCACGGTTATAAAAAGTGTTCTCGGTGCAAGGTTCAACGGAATAAATAGATAATGAAGCAACATGTCTCTCCAATGAGCGAGAAGCCTCCATTAACTCAGTTCTGTTTGTTACGGCGCCGTCCCAACGGTCTGATGGTGAGTTGTCTAACCATAAATTCCTTTATACCCATTCGAGGTGTCGGTCTAACAGTTATACTGTTCCCAATGGCTATATTTCTTCTCTATGGAGAAGTTCCATGTGATGTTGTTCTGGTATCTCGACAAAGTTCTTCTTTTGTAAATTTTCCCTTTGCGAAGTTCCCTCTGGAACCTTCTGTAACTTTTCGATCTTTGCTCTCTTCTTGCTAAGATTTTGAGCCTTCTTTCCAGTGAGCATCGTCTTGGTATTCCTCTTTTCAGTCTGATTCTTATATCGGCTTGGTATAGTAACTTCGCGTTGTTGATATTATTTCCTAAGATTCAAGGGTAATACTTCTTCTCTATCTTGGATAGGTACTTCAGTCTTCTGCAAATCTTCTTGTGTTCTTGCAACTTCGGCATCCAAGTCTCTGGTCCTAAGTAACTTCAATCTATTCTCTTGTTGTTCAATCAACTGCGCGATCCTCCTAGTCATGAAATATTTTAATTCTTTCTTTTTATTCTCTAAGACTTCTTCTTATTTCCTTCTGGTCTGGTCCTTCTCGATCCAAGGTTTTCCTAGTAACATGGTAAATGGAGCCCTGTTCTCAATAAATTTAACAACCTCAAAATTTTCCTCTGTCGAAGTTCCATGAGCACTCATAGATATCTGGGTAAGTATTCCACATAGGGTTATCACTTTTCCTCTGAATAATCCTATTCCTCCTGATGAAGGAATCAAAGCATGCTCCCCTAAAATTTCCCAAGTTCTTTCTGTCATGATATTCAACTGTGTTTCCTCATTCAGAACATAGTCAATGTCAAAGTCTCATATTCTTGATTCCATGCACTCTTTTTCTTTGAAGATCTCTGATAAGATAATATGTCGGTGGTCGTTCAGGGTTTCTTTCATCCGTAGCAATACTTTCTCTGATTCTTTCTGGGTTTCTGCCATAATCTCAGTTTTTGGATCTGCCTTAGGGTTTTCTTGGTTCATATTCATTATTTCAACTTTAGCAATCATTCTAGGGAAATCCAATACTTCATGGTCCATAGCTCTACAAAAAATACAACTAGATCTTCTACCAGGGCATTCCTTAGCCATATGTCCTGGTCTGCTACAACTGTAACAAAGGGTTAATCATCATTTTCTTTTAAATGATCCCCAACCTTTCCTGTACTATGCACTAGGGTCATAGTAGCTAACCTACAAAAAATTCTTTCTAGGATCCTGCATCCATTTGTTAGTCCAAACATTCTCTCTATGCATAGGTATAACATATATTTCATTATTCTTATCAGATCTACTCATATCAAATCTTCTTTCATCTATGAGTTCCCTAGTTTTCAAGCTAGGAAAAATCTTATCAAACATACCTAGATCCATACTTTAGAAACAAAAATTTCCACTAATATTATCTTCAACAGAGCACAAAGCTTTTAGATCTAAAACTTTTCACTATTCTTACCTCTATCAGAGAACAAAGTGTTCAGATCTTACCTCCTTTCTTCAGATCAGACTTCTTTTCTTAGCACAAAGCTTCACAGATCGAGTATAATACTTTGCACTAGAGTGACAGATCTACACATATATCTTTCACAATTTTAGGTCAGATATTCGCACAAAGCTTCTCTTTCCTTAGTTCCTAGCAATCACAGTTTCGGTCCCAGCAACGGAACCATTTGTTGGCATAGGGGCAGACCCAGGGTTCAATGCTACAACAACACATCAACAAAACCCTAACTACTGACCCTTTCAAAAACACCTGCAAAGTAGATGAAGTCTCACTCGAGGTAGAGGCAGGGGTGGTTACAGGACTCCACTGTCTACAACCTTAGTTGGGACACATATCTATGACTCTAACACCTTAACATGGCACTTAGCAGTTATAGTTCATCAATATCCAGTCTTAGTTTACAATGCAATTAAACCCTAATTACAGAGCATTGCAGTATTTAACCAAATCTACTATATTCAAGCACCAAGCACATCCACATGGGCTAGAGCTAGTATTCATCCATACTATTAAACACATAACATTAAAATATCTATCTACCATTCATCTATATCGAAGCACTAAGCAGGTTAACATATAAATACATCAATACATCGCACAAACCAGAGAAACACAACGTGTACATGGTTCACCCCCACCCTAGGGCTACGTCCACCAATTCTTCATCTTCTTTATTATATTCTACGATTAGTTACATGCATAGAGCCACAAAAACCCTACTCCTTAGAGGATAGTAGATCTATGCACCTCGCTAGATCCTCCTTCCCCTATCTAGGTTAAAAAACTAAGCCTCTTCTCAATCTCTTACACTCGCTTGCACTAAGCTTTGCAAGCCTCATACAGTATGCAAAAAAGAAATCTCTACTCGACACTTAGCATTTTCGATCACATAGATCGAACTTCAACACTTAGCACACTATGGCCTCTTCTTACATCACCTATCTATCTATTTATACATTACAAAATGGGCCTAAAAATGGGTAAACCCATGGGCCGACATTCCCATACCCGTTACATAATCCTGAATCCCAAAAAGGGCCCTAAAAGGGGCCAAGATCCCGTGATCTCCACTTCGTCTTGTGCTCCGCCTTCGACATCCTGTCGAAGTCCCAAAAATAGGTCAAACATGACCAAGGGTCCTCAAAACTTGGTCAAGGGCCAACATGTATATTCTGACAACTACTAATTATTTCACGAAATGGCCAGAAGCGGTGGCGCTGATGAAGGATGATGCTGAAGAATTGATTAAATTCCTCAAGGACAACATTCTGCCAAGATTTGGTGTCCCTGACAAATTCACCACAGATAACGGTTCGATATTCATCGGATCAAAGTTCAAATAGTTTTGCAGAAAATATAAGATCATCATGGGTTAATCATCGAACTATTATCCACAAGGAAATGGCCTTTCTGAGTCCACAAACAAAACACTGGTGCAAATACTTAAGAAAACCGTTGACAACAATTAAAATAATTTGCATCTGAAGTTAACAGAGGCATTATGGGAAAGTTGAAATACCTTGAAGGATAGTGGTGCAGACCTCCTACCCTCATGCCGAGATCCAGGCAGGATCTTCTCTAAACCACGACATGGGTTAACTGAACTCCTTGTTTAAACCTATGAAGGATTTCAGGTCTCGCGAGATTGGGCACTTCGAATACAATGCCGCAGCCCTTAGCAATAGCCAAAACATGAAATTGTGAATGGGCTTAAGGTGTAAGCCCCCTCTTCAGCCCCTTTTCCAATATGACCATAGCTAAGACTTAACGCAAGCACCTTTCGCAACTCGCGACTTCGTGAGTTGGAGCGCCAAACTCTTGTGCTCTTCCCTTGTGAATCCCTAAAACGTGATATGTCAACGAAGGTTGACTCCACCCAAAGTGATGGGCGCATGCCACCTGTCACCTTTGTCTACTCCACTTACAGAGTGGGTCCTTGCCACTTATTCACATGAGTCTTTGACTTTCGCAACTTGAGAGAACAACGAACAACCGTTACTGTCCCTCTACAAGTTCACTACTCTGAAATCATGCCTTCAAAGAGATCAATGGCTATGTGACTCCCTCGATCCAATGAACCTCGTTGTATCAGGATTTTTCCAATCAAAAATCCACAACACTCGACCCAAACAACTAGTCACTCCATTCCCCAAAATCCGATACGTGAATTCACATACGAGATCAACGGTCTTCGTTGATCTGGATCTAATGGTCACCACTCTTATTGAGCTTATGGGTGTTGAAAGACACTCAGTCTTAATCCCTCTGGTAGTCTATCAGATCCAACGGTCCATAGAACTTCGACACTTCTCCTTGAAGTGATTCAACCGTCCATTTTCAACTCCACAAATAATTCTTTCCAAATGACGTGGCGTCCTCCCTCCTAAACTTAACTTCCGCAAGATGATTTCGACCTCTGTCTCCCTTTGAACACTACAAAGGTTCTATCCATTCTGAGCTTTCTCTTGTGAATCCAAGGCTTCCAAAAGGGTCTCTACGCGCACTCCTTACGGAAAATTTCAAATAAGCTCTGGTTATTTGGACCTTTTGACTCTACGCACTCTTTGCAACAGTAGTCCTTCAACCTTCTTCACTCAGCCTACGCACACCTTGCATGGCTATGTGCCTTTCTAGCACTTCTGCTTGTAAAGACAATTTGAATCTCCTCTAAGAGTTCCGAGATGAATTTTAGAACCTGGTCGATGCACTCCTTGTCGACCCTCCACTGCACTCTTTGCAGTATTTCTCAGAAAGTGAAACAACTAAAACTCATTCTCCCCTTTGTCTAGAATTCAAATATTCAACATAGAATTATAGAGCCTGCAAACACACATAGCATTGAAATAAAATGCATACAGAGAATGAAAACAAGCCTATAACATACCATTTAACAGGTGGTTCCAACAATCATAACAAACACATATATTTGGAATCAAATATTTCTTCTATTAATTCCAGTGCTCTTGTACATGGTAAATAACAACAACTAGAATGCATAAAATTCTCTGATCTCCTCTGCAACTCTACAGCTTACAAAATTATGAATAATAATGAGTTATTTTCAAGATACAAGGCAAGGGTGTCTATCATCTGTTTTCCCTCCTAAGATCCTAAACTATCTAATCTATTAAATCAAATCTACCTACTTACATTAAACAGACTTAAATTCCTATTACATCCGTAGATAGGAACATACGCTCCAAAATCAGTTTGGATCTTCAAGATATAAATGCGACTGCACTTTCCTCTTACCCATTACATTAATGTTTCAGACTTTGGAATTCACAACGTTTCCACAAAAACGTATTTAATTGCATCTGCACGTCCAGCTGTCTCCTTGGTTTTAGGCACACACTTGGGATTTATACGATGCTCCTGCATCATACTCCCTTGCTTGAAATTTTTCATGAACTCCTATTCATGATCTCTTGCACGGTCTGTCCATGTCTTTGAATTTCTGCTTCATTCTCCTAGCCGACATCTTCAATTGGATGTCCTTTCCACTTGACCAAGTATTTAAAATACTCTTTTCTCTTGGTCTTTCTGTTGATCCTCTTATCAATTATGCTTTCCATCTGTGGCTTTTCAGCTACAGGCATTTGTTTTTTCCATTGAATCTTTTCTTGTTCATCTTTTGCTCCTTCTTCTTCAGCTATGTAAAGGTACAAATCTGCAACATTGAATATCGATGAGATTTTGAACCCATCAGGTAATTAAATCTCATATTTGTTTGCCCCAAATTTCCTTATGACCTTGCACAGTCCAATCTTCTTCATCTTGAGCTTGTTGTATGTTCCCCTTGGGAACCTTTCCTTCCTCAAATGCACAAGAATCAAATCACCAACTTCAAATTGAAGTTCTTGCTTATGTTGATCTTCTCTACGCTTGTACTCTTGACTTGAACTCTGCAATCTCTCCTTGATGCTGCTATGAAGCTCCTTCATTCCTTTTGGAAAGTCCTCTGCACTAGCACTCCTAAATTCATCTTGTTCTGAATTTTTCAATTCAGAGACTCCCCTTGGCTGCATTCCATATACAATTTGGAATGGACTCTGCCCTATGCTTCTATTGAGTGAATCATTGTAAGAGAATTATGCCTGTGGTAGAATGTGATCCCATTGACTGTGGTGTTCAGTCACTAAGCTCCTTAACAAATCTCCCAAGATTTTGTTCACGACCTCTGTCTGTCCATCCGTTTGAGGATGAAATGTCCCATGAACTTGGTATCTCAATCAGAAACAATACTCTTTGGCAAGCCATGAAGTCTGACGACTTCCTTGAAAAACAGGTTCGCAATATGAGTTGTGTCGTTGATTTTTTGGCATGGTATGAAATGTGCCATCTTTGAAAATCTGTCCACCATTACAAATATTGAATCATATCCCCTTTGTGTCCTTGGTAGTCCTAATATGAAATCCATGCTCACTACATCCCACGGCCTTTCGGGTATTGGTAATGGTTGATATAACCCTGTGTTCTGCCTTTTTCCCTTCGTGTGCAGACAAATTGCACCTGTCCAAAAATTTATTCACATCTGTCCTCATCCCTGGCTAGTAATATGAGCCATTCAACTTTGAGAACACTTTGTCATGACCAAAGTGTCTGGCCAATCCTCTTCTCCTTCAACAGATTCTCCCTCATGGAGCATTTAAGAATACATAGTTGATTGCCTCTGAACAATAGTCCATCCTAGATCATGTACTCTATCCATTGGCTTATGTCCCTGAAAATTGGATTCTCAGACGCCTCATGTGCCTCTTTGAAATCTGGATCATCCCGGTACAATTCTTTGAGGTTATCAAAACCCAAAGTCTTAACTCTAAATTCCTGCATAAGCAAACATTTCCTGCTCAAAGCGTCAACAACTTTGTTAGCAGTTCCAGAAATATGCTTAATCACAAAAGTAAAATTCTACATGTATTCAACCCATTTAGCATGTTTTTGGTTCAACTTCTCCTGTAGAGTCACGAATTGCAAAGTGTGATTATCGTTGTACAAAATGAACTCTTTTGGAACCAAATAGTGCCTCCATTTCTTCAGCGCTTGTATGACTATGTAGAATTCTTTGTCATGCGTGGAGTACTTGTTCTTTGCTTCATTCAGTTTTCCACTGAAATATGTGATCGGCCTGTTGTCTTGGCTCAAGACCACTCCAATGGAAAATCCACTCGTGTCACACTTGACCTGAAATGTTTTGCTGAAATCTGGCAAAACCAGAATCAGTTTCTCAGTGATCTTCCTTTTCATCAGGTTGAAGTTCTTCTCTGCTTCGTCTATCCAGTGAAAATATTTATGCCGCTTCTTCACCGTATCCATCATCGGTGTGCTAATTCCACTGAAGTTTAGGATGAATTTCCTGTAGAAGCTATCCAAACCATGGAAGCTTAGAACTTCAAACACGCTCTTTGGCAATGGAAAATGCAACCATTCTATCCCAGCTCTTGATTTTCTGCTTGCCCTTGCAATGTCTGTCAGCCTGTATTTCATCCCACCACAGTGATGCATGCCCTTTAAGTCTAGTAATGACATGTTTAACTTTATTGTCTTCTTCGACATCCTCATAGTCGAAGTATTTTTCCATAGCTCTAAACCAATCTAGAAGATCTTCAACGTCTAGGTTGCCTTCGTATATTGGAATGTCCATTTTTCCACTAGCACCTATCCTTGCAACAACCCTGAATAAGTGTTCTTCTGCAACATCTTCGGCTGCAACTTCTTCTCCTTCATTTTCAACTTCATTTTCACTTTCATCTTTGCTGATATCCCCAACGTCAACTGTTCGCCTCTATGTTGTCTCCATAGTATCAAGTCTGGCACATAATTCACACATTTCTCTTTCCACTACTGGATTAGGCATGGGCCTTTCTCTTCTTCTTGGCAGCATGGCTGTAAAATTCCTCTTTTCTCTCTGCTACAGAAAGCAAAGAATTTGTTCTGGGCTCTGATACCACAATTGGTGCAAACCTCCGGCCCTCAGGCTGAGATCCACGTAGGATCTTCTCTAAACCACAAAAAGGGTTAACTAAACTACTTGTTTAAACCCGTGAAGGATTTCAGGTCTCGCAAGTTGGGCACTTTGAATACAATGCCACAACCCTTGGCAATAGCCAAAACGTGAAATTGTGAATGGAATTAAGGTGTAATCCCCCTCTTCAGCCCCTTTTCCAATATGACCACAGCCAAGCCTTAACGCAAGCACCTTTCGCAACTCATGACTTCATGAGTTGGAGCGCCAAACTCTTGTGCTCTTCCCTTGCGAATCCCTAAGCGCGATATGTCAACGAAGGTTTACTCCACCCAAAGCGACGGGTGCACGCCACCTGTCACCTTTATTTACTCCACTTACGGAGTGGGTCCTTGCCAGCTATTCGCACGAGTCTTCGGCTTTTGCAACTTGAGAGAAAAATGAACAGTCGTTCCTCTCCCTCTATAATTCCCCAACTCTGAAATCATGCCTTCGACGAAATCAACAGTTGTGTGTCTCCCTCGATCCAACAACCCTCGTTGTATCCGGATTTTTCCAATCGAAAATCCACAACACTTGACCCAAACCACTGGTCACTCCATTCCCCGAACTCCGATACGCGAACTCACATACGAGATCAACGGTCTTCGTTGATCTGGATCTAATGGTCACCACTCCTCCTGAGCTTATGGGTGTTGAAAGAAAATCAACCTTAATCCCTCTGTTGGTCTATCAGATCCAACGGTCCACAGAACTTCGACACTTCTCCTTAAAGTGATTCCACTGTCTGTTTTCAAATCCACGAGGACTTCTTTCCAAATGATGTGGCATCCTCCCTCCCGAACTTAACTCCCACAAGACGATTTCGACCTCCATCTCCCTTTGAACACTGCAAAGGTTCTATCTCTTCTGAGATTTCTCTGGTGAATCCAAGGCTTCTAAAAGGGTCTCTGTGCGCACTCCTTGCAAAAAATTTCAAATAACCTCTAGTTATTTGGACCTTATGAATCTGCACACTCTTTGCAGTAGCAGTCCTTCAACCTTCTTCACTCAGCCTACACACACTTTTCACAACTCTGTGCCTTGGTAGCACTTCTTCCTGTAAAGGCAATTTGAATCTCCTCTGAGAGTTTTGAGATGAATTTCAGAACCTGGTTGACACACTCCTTGCAGACCCTCCACTGCACTCTTTGCAGGAGTTCTCAGAAAGAGAAACAACTGAAACTCATTCTCCCCTTTGTCCAGAATTCAAATATTCAACATAGAATTCTAGAGCCTACACACACACACATAGCATTGAAATAATATGCATACAGAGAATGAAAACAAGCCTATAACATACCATTTAACAGGTGGTTCTAACAACCATAACAAACACATAGATTTGGAATCAAAGATTTCTCCTATTAATTCCAGTGCTCCTGTACATGGTAAATAACAACGGCTAGAATGCATAGAATTCTCTGTTCTCCTATGAAGCTCTACAACTTACAAAATTCTGAATAATAATGAGTTATTTTCAAGATACAAGGTGAGGGTGTCTATCATCCATTTTCCCTCCTAAGCTCCTAAACTGTCTAATCTATTAAATTAAATCTACCTACTTGCATTAAACAGACTTAAATTCCTATTACATCCACGGATAGGAACATACGATCCAAAATCAATTTGGATCTTCAAGATATAAATGCGACTGCACATTCCTCCTACCCATTACATTAATGTTTCAGACTTTGAAATTCACAGGATTTCCACAAAAACATATTTAATTGCATCTGCGCGTCCAACGATCTCCTTGGTTTTAGACACGCACTTGGGCTTTATACGATGCTCCTGCATCAAATAGCACCGAGATGTCTCCATATTTATTGGTTTATGGTAAAGAGGAAAAAAAATTGATCGTCCTCGAGCTTAACGCATTAATATCCGTTGTTAACATCGAGGATACATAAAACACTTCACCTATCCAGAAATGGATCAATCAATTGTTGAAATTAGAAGAGGAATGAAGCATAGCCCTGAATCAAACTTCTTAGAGGTAGTAGAGTGTCAAGATATTTTGACGAAAGCACCACTATGAAGAACTTTAATAAAGGAGAACTGGTATTTCTTTGGAACAAATCCAAGGAGAAGCCATCCATGCATACAAAGTTCCAAGCTCTCTAGATCAGACCCTATGTCATCGAAAAGATATTGGGATTTAACTCATATATGCTCCAAGACATGAAAGGAAAAAGGTTAATGTTTCCTGTCAATGGGAAACATTTTAAAGGTTTTTTCGCCTAGCACTTCTTTCATTTGCATTGTACATAATTTTATTTTCTTTTGTATGTTCTTAAATCTCACTCCATAGACCAATGGGCGGAAGTACATCATCATGAGAGATTATGTATTATTGACAACCCACAGGGGGATATCATCCCACAATTGGAGCCTGTTGTTGATTTCATTTCACCCTTCCAAAAATTTCCTCCTCTTTTCTATTTTTCCCAATTTCTTTTCTCCCTTTATTTTCCCTTTTCTATACTTACCTGTTTTATCCTTTTCTTCTCCCCCTCTATTATCCCTTTTTGGTTCTATACTTAGTCTCATTTCTATGATCATGGATTCTCGGGTTGGAGGAATCACAGACCCTCATATCCATATATATCGTCACATCACGAGTCCGACAAACCATCGTTCCTTTCCATACTTAGCCAATTTTATGACCACGGGTTGGTGGTATCAAAATCTCATGTCTCGTGTTTCGTGATATACATCTTGTACCCAAAATTTCTGTGATCTACAATTCGAACCCAGACTCCTCGAACTCACAATATTCACTATACCTACGATGAGTCCATATGAACACCCCTCCTTTCCCTACTTAGTCTATTCTTCACCTCTTGTTGTCATAGATCCATGGGTTCCTAGACTCCCAGGTTCACAAAAGTTTCAAAGGATTTTCTCTCCCATCCATCTTGTCCACCTTCATGCCCTTCCCAATTCACATTAATTGTGATTTTATTAGTGACAACTCACCACACTGGTTCGAAAAGATTTGAATTAATAATGGAAAAGATCAGGACATCTCCCATTAAAACGTATTAAAAAAAGATTTATGGGAGATTATATTATCATCCTCCATCGTTTATTTTAAATACTATCAAGGGAAAAGGAACATTATCATCACCTTATGGTTGTAGCTCGACAACATTTCTATGGAGATACGTTGAATATTTTTGGGCATGAGGACCAGAGTTTTTATTGGTCCAGAGCTTATTCCTACTACTCATCCCCTTCTGCCCAGAAGGAAGTTATTTAGATGTATGGAATTGCACGAGCAAGTTGTGTCTTGGAATTGTTTGACTATAAGGGGTTGGTCACCTAGTGCACTGAGATATATATTATGAACTAGTGGATTATCCAGTTGTAGGACCATTCCCCACTCTCCCTATCACCTCAAGTATTTCGAAATATGTTGAGACTTCTCGAGACAATGCTTACATTCAAGGGAGAGGATTGTAGGGATTTATAAAAGAAACATGATAATGTATTGGAACTCTTACCATAATTCTTAGAGGACCCAATGACCGTCCCCAAGGACATCACCAGATTACATGTTATTGCATTCAAAAACCCTATCCAAGAAATCGCATGGATTTTGACGAGGATAATAGGATACGAAACTACAACCAACATCTCTCGGATGATTCTGTATATTTTATATTTTACGATAAAAAACAAATCCATCTTTGATTGGGGTAAGTTGATTTCCATTAAAATATCTTCCCAATTATCGCAATACAAAAGGGAGAATAAATTCTTTATGTTATCTTACTTAATTTTCGCGATAGCACATTGCTGTTCATTCCCAAAATTATATCTATGTAAAAAGGTAAAATACGAATTTGACCCAGTAACCTTCTTGTATCATACATTATGGAGACACAAGGCATCCCAACATTTTTATGAAGTCTTTAATGATTTTGTCTTAGCTTTTAAAGGGTTGATATTTGGAAAGGATTTTCCCCACATGTCTGACCAGGCGAGCAAGTTCGTGGATAGGAAAGGGACACTGGAACAAATGGAGAACTATAATTTTATAAGGATTTTTGGATCCAAAGAAAATCTTTCCTTCCTTCCATGTCACATATCTGATAGAATGTTTGTTGTTGAGATAGAAAGGTAATACACCTATTGGTTTCATTTTTTCCATGAAAAGAGAAAAAAGAAACTCATACAACTACATTGGAAAGTCAGGGATTTCATATTTAGGAATATGAACAAGATTGACAAATTCGTGGGCCACTTCCATAGCCTCAATATGAAAGATGCTGAAAAAGTAAAAGGGTTTGACCCTAATGTTATTTTTGTAGAACACCTATTGGTTGTCGGTTTCATCAATTATTTCATTAACGCTATCCTGAATGAAGATGGATATAACGCCTCAGGAACACCTTCTCATGACATCGATGACCTGGAGATAATACTGAGCACCAATGAGTCATACAAGCAGAGAGGAAAAGGTCCGGGTGAGAAAATTTCCCAATCCCCAACTGTCATGCCCAAGAGTACAACATCTCGGAGTAGCACTCCAATGGCCTACCCAAGTAAGAAAGTCACACACAGTTCTTCCGGTAGAGGAGGAGATAAGAACCCTCCCTTTGGAAAAATTGAAGTTCTCATAAACTTCCCATGAGGAAGAAACGAAAAAACATTATGCAAGAAGAGGAGGGACCGAAGGGAGAAAGTGATATCCATGATCTCTCCCTCGAATATATGGAACTAGAAATTGACATAGATAAAGTGTTCCCCAACAACAACCATCTAGAGAACACTTCTCCCCAAAACCCTCAAATGGAAATAATTGGGACCGAGGCCTTCGACGAAGAAGAGCATTTTGCATTTCAGAGCATTGTTTTTTACAGCGAATCCAAAAATTTGATTATTGAAAAAAAGATGTAAAGAATAAGAAATGGAAATCTCATTCAAAGATTAACCTATGGAACATGTGTCCTTCCCAGATCTCCCAGATGCACTGAGAAACTGGAGATGCTCTAGGCAACTCTATTGACGACCTTGAAGCAGAGAATGTCAGGTTTAAGAAGAGAATCAAAGAATTGGAGGGAGCTCTAATGCCCCTTCCAATGTTGGCCAGTCCTTTAGCAATGATTGGTCCTACCACAACTGCGACAAAGTTAAAAGGATCAGCAAGCCTTCTCACATCATCCCAAGGCTATGTTGTTGGTTGTGGAGCCTGATTATCTTCCTGATTCATAGGTCTTTTACTTTCAGCTATGTTTTATACCCCATGAAGTATTTAAACCCCAGAAGTATGTACACTCTTCCACATGGGGGAGTGCAGAGGGGGGGTACCCCATCTTTGGGGTCCAGGGGGGCTATCCCCCTGGCTAGGGGGTCTGGGGGCAAGCAGGCCCCCAGCGGGGGTTCGGGGGCGAAGCCCCCGAAGCAAAAATTGCCTTGTAAATGTATATTGTAATTTCATTTTAAATTTGGACCGTTCATTATAAGGTCGCAGATCTAACGGTAGAAATTATGTTAGCGTTTTTTGCCCTAGAAGGCAACCCTCTATTATGAGGGAAATGTATTGTGTCTATGCATTATGGCGAGTATTGTATTCTAAGAGATGATACTGTGAGAGAAAGAAGAGGAAGCTACAACGGGTTTTGTTGTAGGTTGTATCCCTTCATTTGTTGGATAATAATAAAGGAAGGACCTAGCAATTTCTCTAGTGGACATAACCCACACTGGGTGAACCATGTAAATCTGTGCCTCTCTTGTATTGTGTATCTTTCGTGTTTTGTTTCCGCATTTGTTTTTATTTATTGCTCCGCAGTCCTGTTTTTCTAACAACTGGTATCAGAGAGAAAGGTAACTCGCAGGAAAAGAGGGTTCTCGGTTCGAGTGGGAGCAATGTCGAAAGATGGAAAGTTTAGGGTCAAGAAATTTAACGGCCAAAACTACCAGTTATGGAAGATGAAGATGGAAGATTATTTA
>SNQJ01S0035662.1:73049-84835 GCA_010110895.2 Picea sitchensis
TCTACAGAGGCTAGTAAAGAGATGATTTGGTTACAGAGGTTTATGGAGGAATTGGGAAAGAATCAAGAGAATAGCAGGTTGTATTGTGATAGTGAGAGTGCCATTCATCTTGCAAAGAACTCAGCCTTCCATTCGAAGACTAAGCATATACAGTTGAGGTACCACTTCATACGATCTGCCTTGGAAGATGGATATTTGAAGTTGGAAAAGATACACACTAGCCAGAATCCTGCTGACATGTTAACAAAGGGAGTAACCAGGGAGAAACTGAGTTCCTACTCAGTTTCAGTTGGTATTCAAGAATGAAGATGAAGATGAGGAATTTTCCAGGTCTAAAAAGGTTCAGAGTCTAGAATATACAACAACGATGGAGTTGTTGAGATCAGTCTCCAAGTGGGAGATTGTTGGTTGTGGAGCATGGTTATCTTTCTGATTCAAAGGTCTTTTACTTTCAGCCGTGTTTTATACCCCATGAAGTATTTACACC
Organism: Picea sitchensis; assembly: GCA_010110895.2. Classification (NCBI taxonomy): domain Eukaryota; kingdom Viridiplantae; phylum Streptophyta; class Pinopsida; order Pinales; family Pinaceae; genus Picea; species Picea sitchensis. The sequence continues at coordinate 73,537 of SNQJ01S0035662.1, forward strand.
CCAGAAGTATGTACACTTTTCCAAGAGGGGGAGTGCAGAGGGGGGGTACCCCTTATGCGAGGTCTGGGGGGGCTATCCCCCTGGCTGGGGCATCTGGGGGCAAGCGGGCCCCCGGTGGGGGTTTGGGGGCGAAGCCCTCGAAGCAAAAACTACCTTGTAAATGTATATTGTAATTTCATTGTAAATCTGGACCGTTCATTATAAGGTCACAGATCTAACAGTAGAAATTATGTTAGGGTTTTTTTCCCTAGAAGGCAACCCTCTGTTATGAGGGAAATGTCTTGCGTCTATGCATTATGGCGAGTATTGTATTCTGACAGAGGATACTGTGAGAGAAAGAAGAGGAAGTTACAGCAAGTTTTGTTGTAGGTTGTATCCCTTCATTTGCTGGATAATAATAAAGGAAGGACCTGGCAATTTCTATAGTGGATGTAGCCTGCACTAGGCCAACCATGTAAATCTGTGTCTCTCTTGTATTGTGTATCTTTTGTGTTTTGTTTCCACATTTGTTTTTATTTATTTCTCTGTGGTCTTGTTTTTCTAACATATGTGGAAAAGAGTATAAAGAAAATAATGGAATTAATAACAGAGGTTTGGGAGATGTCAAAGACTATGGTCTCTTTTGGAACAAGAGCACATGCTTTTCATGAATATCTGCAAGCAGATTTGAAAAACGAGCAAGGTTTCTACCTCACTGCAATTGTACCATTTGGTGTTAAATTTACTATTATGACAGAATTGAGAAGAAGAGAGGAGGGTCTCCCTTCCCCGAATTGAATAAATAAACTAAACGCATGCTGGAAAAAAAAGGTAAAAAACCTGAATGGTATCGTTCAATCATGTAGCCAGGCCATAACTAGAAGAGAGGAACTATTCAATATGCTAACTGAGATAGATCTAACTAGCAACACCAATGAAGTCCAAGACCCTAAATTGATACTCAACTCCTTGTTTTTAACCAAGCAAGCATTTGATGAACCAGTTGAGATATTTAAAGGGCTGTCATTTGAAAAAATCTATGGCATTCTCTAATATGGTGAAGATGGCGTGGAAAACTATCTAGTTGATTATTCGATTAAAAACCAAGATACTATATAAGCATTGCACAACATCTCTATTTATCTAAGGGACTTGGAAGGTGAACTCTTCAATATAAAAATATGGCATGAAATCAATGTGGCGCCCATGAGGAGCTACATTGAGGAGTGGTTCAAAAAGGTTGTCGACAAGCTTACCAATGAATGGAAAAGGATGGTTGAGATAGTTCCCATAACCGCTGAGGAAAGACATAAAAGGACATCAGTGATCAAATTACAAGGCATGAGATACCATCATAGTAAGTTCATATTGATCACATTCTTTTGTCTTTATCAATCTCTTCATCCAGTTACTCCACCTCTTTAAATAGAAAGGTTTAATTGAAGACTAACAATTTTCTCTTTCTTCTTGTCAGGTCTTGTTGTCTTCCACTGCCCACTTTCTTCTTTCTACAAGATTCATTCTTATACATATTTGTTTTATGGTCCGCGGGAGCCCCAATCCCAGTCATTATGAAAAACGCATTTAAATTTCAGAGAATATGTATTGAATTATATATTGTTTAGAAATTCCAAGAGAGCTATTTTGGGAATAATCTCAACTATATTTTGTAACCCAGATTCTATGAATATAAAATATTTGAGGTTGTTCTATAATTTTTTTTTTTTAAGCTACCCATGTATCACTCTGTTAAAGTTCTCTTGTGCATGCACATCATTTTCTTTTAATTTTTTATGTGATCAAATATCATTATCCTTTCTATGATGGATGTGAGGAAGTTTTATTTATTTACTTTAAACATATGAATGTGTATATCTCCTGGTCCATTCATAGGAATTCTCTTTTTGCAAGAAAATTAAAAAACATTTTCCATTTTTTGTTATTTCTATTTTACTTTCATTTGACGGACTTCTTTAAAGGTCTCGCATTTTATAAATATCGGACAGAGGAGTACCACCTCTATAAAAATGCAGGAGGATTTTCATCCTCATGAGTTTGTGGTTTCGATCCTAATGGATTCAAGTGTCAACAATAGGTGCCTCTCTTGGAATTGTTCCTCAAACAATTCCCACGAAATGTCTTCAATGACCATTTTCAATAGCGGTAAGAGTGTCTTCCACCAAATAATCACACTCCCTTTCAGTTGAAATACAATCATGTGGAATTTCATGTTGGAGGTATAATCGCATAATGCAAAGCTCATTTCCATATTCTCCAACCAAGATTCGGTGGATAAACTGTCTGTAGAACCCATGAACTCAAGAAATTTTACCTTCTCGAGTTCTCTCTAAACACTACCACTCACTACAAGAGGGAACTTTGTACCCTCGTTGGGCACAAAACTTATGCCCTCATCATGATCAAGGTAATTTATGAGTACCTCAGACATCATCTGAAAGGATATCATCATACCTACGACTTATCCCACTGCAAACTTCTCCTGCTCAGTAGTTTTCTCTTCTCCATGTGGAGCATATCCTTCTAGTGTGGATGCACTCAGAGGAATCATACGTCATCCTCCCTCACCCCGACATCTACTCATCCACCATCCTCTAACCATGATACCTGCATGTAACAATTTTCAAAATGTATTAGCAATACATATTTAACTATTAAATATAAAACAGTGGAAGGCATAATGGCTCTGGCGTCACAAAGTTGAACCCGCTCTGATACCATATGTAAAGTCCTTATGTACAAGATACAAAGGTTAGAAAATACAATGAAGTAACACACACACACACACACATATATTAAAACAATGCAAGTGATAAATACAAGGTGACTCGTAGACACACTCAAAAGATTAAGATCATTATCATTTATTCATTGAATAATTTAATTGTGTTATTCCTTTAAACACCTAATCCAACTATTTTTTTTTTACAAAAAATAATATTTTGACTGAGATGCCTCAAAGAGTACATGTAAATTCATCCTAGTTACCTTGAGGTTGTGCAAATTTTGCATCTTTAAAGTTTACTCTTAATACACAAATTATATCATATATGTCTCATTAGTTGACTTAAGTTCCTTAATATAAAATTTAAAATGGAAAATAAAATCATTAACATAATTAATAACTTCAATGAGAGAATATATATCAATAGTATAATCAAACTACTATCCATTCCTCTATTCAATACAATAGATACATTTTATAAATCAATCATGTAATAATCAATGATATTAATAATTAAGTATAAGATATTAATTCACAGAGTCCCTTCGTTCTATAAAAATATAGTTTTAATTATCAATTCCTATTATTATTTTTTTCTTTATTATAAATGATTTATTCAATATCCATAAAGAAACTCATTATCCAAAATATTTTATTATCTATGTATGTATATAACTCATTCATATATATATATATATATATATATATATAACTCATCAACCATAGCTAAATCTCTTCCACTCATTAACTAGAAGTAACTCATTAATCAATCATTTAATTAAGGAGGTGTGGGTTTCTCATTTAATGATTGCTAGGTGATAGATAAGAGGTATATTATCGTATCACCTCCATGGTTAAAATCAATTTGACATAGATAACATGTGTTACTTATGGATTAGTTTCCCAATATTTTACAGAGAGTAGGCATGTTGGAAATTTATTCTCAAATTTCATTCACCAATTTCCTTTCATTAAGTAGCAATAATATACATTACAAAAAGAGTTGTATCTTGTCAATAGTATTGGACTTTTCCTATAATTGTTTTCTTTACAAAAACCTCAGCCTTCCCTAGTTTAATTTATATTTAGCTTAGTTTTTTTGTCCAATCTCTAAATTCATCGGAGGTTAGACTCGTGGCCTGGCCGAAAATTTTGCAACCCAAACTTTAACTGTTTGTCGACGTAGAGAGGGATAAACTTAGTAGTTAGTTGGAAGAGGTAACCTATGAATATAATTAGTTTTCAAGCAGAGTACATTACATATTTTTCTTAAGATCAGCCAACAACAATAAAAATTATTAATTTAACTGATTCGAACCGTTTGCAGAAATCATCCTTAGATAACAAATTTACCGAAAACACTATTAACACCTTAAACATGGAGAGGTTAGACACATAGAGGTTCAAATTCCCAAATTGCAACGGTTTAAGTATTTATTCACCATAAAGTAACTATTCACTATAAAATTATAATAATACACATAATCGATGAAATATATTCGACATATCTGGTGTTCATTCAATCTGATACGCCAAAAAATTCTTTTCTCACAATACAATAAGTTAATCAACGACATATGTATTTTCTTTCAATAGAGCATTTAGAACAACGAAACTCAATCTAAGCATCGAAATGTCGAATTAAGTTATGGATAAAATAAAGGGTATATCAGTACCACATAGATCATTTACGAACAACACATTCCACAACTTACACGAACATCAACATAAAAGGGGTTCTCGAATCTAAAAGTTTTGATAAAATATTTTGGAACTTACATAGCTGAGAAATTGGAGGTCAAAGATTTAAGGTGAAACATGGATGATTATAATTCTTATTGAAATATCATTATCCAATATAGATATTCAGAGAATGAGATTTTGTAAACTAAAAATCAACGATATAATACTTTTGTTTTACAGTTTAAGAATAAATCAATACAAGATAATGAATAATCACTTTTATATTACACTCATGGAAGAAACCTTTCATCCAAGAATATTTTTTTTTAAATGTAATAATATGGTACCCCAATAATAAAATATCATAAATATGAGTGTGGATTTGTTGATGGTCTTCAATCTGAGAGCTTGTGTGCATTCTCCTTGATCCCACCTATTAATCCAATTACTTCAACGATACCTCCCAACCAACACTAGGGGTAATATTCTTTCCCCTTAGCCCCCTGATTTGCAAAGGGGCCACATACAAAAATCATATCTCAATAGAAAAAAAGTTCACTCGCAAGGAGAGGCTTCCACATCTTGCACAAGTTTGAACACAACTCACACAAGTAAACTCAATCAATTAAAATTTTACCAACATTTCATTCATCCATCATTAGGGTCCTTCTCTCTTCCTCACCATTCATTATATAGGAAAAATTCACCTTGAAACATGTCATCTCATGCACAATTAGCTAATTTTTAATAATTAAATTAAACATTATTCACCTACAACACATGTCACACTCTCCTCAAGTTGAATATGTTAAATACCTTTTTAATTTAAATAATTAGACATTTTCCCTCACACCCACAATTAGTTCCTAAATTTCCTCCTAGTTGTCTCTTAGTTCCTCAATTCCTCTTTTATTGTGTCCTCTAACTAATTTACAGTTAGAGTTTTATTAGGAATCTTCTCTTAGTTATGATTTTAGTGGTTGATTAACTTAGGATACTAACTCTATGTTGACAACCCATTCTCTCATGAATATATTTTCTCTAAATTAAAAATTCATTTTTATCTATTTCATGCACACATTGTGCACATGTCTATATTTTGATTATTATTCCCCCTTTACTAGAGTTTATTAAGTCTAACTTCCCTTCACCCAATTTATAAGTTTTAGTTAATCAAAACATCTAGGCTTAGACTATTTGTTAGGTTTTCTAATTTATAATTTAATAATAAATTGTATACTCTTTTCTAAAAAAATCTAAGGATTCATTTTATTTTCTAAGATTTCTAAATTTTTATTGACTCATAATTTTTTTATGCGACGTGCCCTTCAAGACACACTTACATGCTCCAAGGGTTCCACTCACCAATGACTATTTTGGAAGTTGTCCGACGTTGGGAGTCAATACTCCACTTGTTGACCTTGTGTGAGACTAAGGGATTGTTGAGTAATAAGGTATCCACCTTATTGCTCACCCCTCAGTAATCCTCATGAGAGACTTTCTTAGTGTGCCATCACGACATCGTGAACCTCTCAGAACAAAGTAATCATTAACCTTCAGTTCATGTCATAGTGGGAATGCTAGTAGGTTGTGACAGGGACACTGCCACACCTCTTCCTCATCAATCTGGTATATGTGTATGACCCCATTACTCCATATGTGAGTTGGATTAGCAAGTGTCACCATGCCTCCATCCACTGACAAAGATAACATCAATAACTCATATACATAAAATCCATAACTGAAATCATCATATAACACATGAGTACATACCAAATACTCAAACCAAAATAAAGGTCCACTCCCTGACTCAATCCAGAGTTCAAGGAAGTCTATTGATGCCATCAACATTCTCAACCTGTTACGTTTCCTACACAACCTCATCATAATACTTGTCTATGATATACATCAAATAACATATCATATCAATCTCAATACACAACATAGCATAACTCATAAATCAAAACATAATCATAATGTACCATGATTTAACCGGATCACTTGCTCGCAAGTGTCCTCAAAGAATAAGTTAGTGTATGAAAAAGTGATCAGTGGAACTAGATGTTACAATTAATGATTACTTTTGTAGCCATAATATAGACAATTCTCATTCTCTGACAAGGTTTTATATAAATCCACACTTGTAGGAATTGAAAGCACACTTTTGCAGAAAAGTAAATATCACAATTGTAGGAAAGTAAATGTCACACTTGTAGGAATGTAAATGTCACACTTGCAGGAATTGAAACACATTTTTGCAGAAAATTAAATATCACACTTGCAGGAAATTAAATTTCACACTTGCAGGAAAGTAAATGTCACAATTGCAAGGAAAGTAAATGTCACACTTGCAGAAAAATAAATGTCACACTTGTAGGAATTGAAACACACTTTTGCAAAAAATTAAATGTCACACTTGCAGGAAAGAAAACTAATCTAATCTAATCCTCACCAAGATGATCCATGTTTCTATTCATACCAACAAATGTAGTCATTGTGTTAAGAACAATTATTCAACGACATAAAATAATGCAACCCAATTAATTATTATAAACAAATAAATAAATGAAATCCAACATGAATACTTAATTGCATGAATATATAAACACAATCCCACATGATTCATCTAATTACATGAACAAATTGAATCAAGAAAATAGTTACGTAATTGAATAAAATAAATTGTACGTGAATAGATAACTACATAATTAAATCACGCAACAAGAAATCAAAGAAGCTACTTCAACTACATGACACTCTGTTCTATTGGAGTGGGCCCTACCTCCATAGAACATAGTGATGATATTATTCTATATCAACATTTACAACATAAATTGTTTGAATTAATTAAGTTAATCAAAAGAAATCAATATATTACAAATATGTGAAGAGAATAGATTAAATGAATTAATTAAGTCAAACACTACGGAAATTATAAAACTACAATTAAAATAAAAACACAATGAATTATTCCATTGTCATGCGGACATTTCTCTAAGAGTCATCCCTGAATAATGGAGAGAGTGTTCTCTTTTATATGTAAATTTAATGGAAACTATAAATAACGAGTATCTAAATAAACCCACTTATGGATTTAATAAATCCATAGTGGTTACAACAATTTCCTAAATAATGAATAGTTTATAGCTAACAAATAGCAATTAATGAATAACTCCAAGATTATTTGCTAAAAAATAGAATATAATAGATCATTTCCAAGATATTTTGCTAACAATTGGAAAATAATAAATAACTCCAAGATCTTTTTCCCAAGAATTACAAGATTCTTGGTTAGCCACTCAAACTAATATTTTGTATTGGAATTACAAAATTATCTCCATATCTTTAATTTGCTTGGGTTAACATTATTGTTGCATGGATCCATAATTTGCATGTAGAGTAGTAACAACATGGCTCATGGTTCCAATGGCTCATAATTACATTGTTGGATCACGGTTTTGATGGTTCAAGGTTCTGATTGTAGCATCATTCTTTAGATGAGGTGAAACAAAAAATAGTTCTCTGGTGAGTTGAACAACTGTTGTAATGAGTTGCAACAACTATGTGGTAGTTTTAGTAACTACATGGGAGCTTCAACAAGAGTTGCATCACCATCCCAGAGTTGCAGCAACAGTGCTCCCAAGTTGCAACAATGTTCAAAGTTGTAGCAATAGTGCTCAGAGTTGCAACAATGTTTCAGAGTTGCGGCAATGTTTAGAGTTGTAGAAACAATACTCATAGTTGTATAAATGCTCAGAGTTGCAACAAAAATACTCGGAGTTGGAGTAATGTTCCAAAGTTTCAATAACTACTGTAAGGAGTTGCAGAAACTACATGGGAGTTGCAATAATGGGAACCAAAATTTATCCTGTGGCGATATCACGTTCTGCACAAAAACCTGTTCAACACATTGTCTTTACAGATTAACTACAAGATAAATGAAAATATGATCATTTTCTAGTGTTTAATCATAAATTCATGTAAATCACTAAAGAAATGTAATGGAAATACATTAAGTCTAAGTATCACACAATGATGGATTGATACAAGGTCTAGGTAAGTGGAAAGGTTTAAAGGTAGGGAAAAGATGGTATAAAAAGATTCCATTTTTGGAGCTCGTCATCCCCCCTTAGTTGAAAATGTTGCATGTCTTCATGTAACCCAGTTCCTTGTATGATCCAAATTCAAGGGACACTTATGTTTCTCCACTGCATACCTTTCTTTTATTGTTAACATTTCTCATTTTCCTCAAATTATTGCTATGAGTTGTCAAAAACCATCCTTTAAAATAGGCATTAGCATCCTAAAAAAATTATAGTACGCTTGTGCATAGGGAATTGCCACATATTTGAAATTTTTTTATTCCATGCAGACGATACTCCAGATTAAGGAGATTTTGGTGGTTGTGTTTATCCAAATTTAATGTCTTTATCCACAGAAAATCACAATAATCCAGTTGATGTCCCTCAAGATATAAGAAAATAAGTTACTACAGGTGAGTTCCAACAAGAGTGTTGTAGGAGTATCAATAAGATTCTTTAACCATTTTCTCTCAAATTAAAAATTGTTTATTTGTGAAATTTTGCAAGCATTCTTGTCCTATTGTATTGCTTCTCCTCACCAAAAATCATGACCATTTAATGCACATATCTCAATATATAAACAAATCAATTTATTCACATAATATATATATATATATATATATATATATATATATAGAGTAGCAATGTTCAACAATGTTATAATAGAAGAAGCAACAATAAAGCATAGCTCATGATATGGTGATATTTTGTGACCTGCTACTAGTTATTATGTAACAATAACATGAATTCCTATTGATGATTCTTGTGTAATAGTAATAGGTCTTTCTTATGCCACAAAATTCTTGTTGTTGTACATACCATAAATTGTGTCCCCTTGTGTGACAGCATGTAGGACTAGATTCTACAACAACTTCATCTATTGTAGGTTCTTATGGGGTAGTTCATTCCTCTCTAGATGACAAATTTATTTCCCTGGACCCCCTAAATTGAAGATTTTGTATGGAAAGGATAAGAAAACAATGTTGTGTTGACATGCAGATGGGCTATGATTTACTAGAAATTATGCTACACAAAAACATGTTTTAATGCGGTGGACCTAAAAAATGTTCACAGGTGACAGATTAGGAAAGAAAGATATGGAATTAGAAAATGTTGGTTGTCCCCTTCAATTACTTAATTTTTTGTTGTTGGTTCTTGTGGAACAACAAAAATACCTTGTTTTCCCCTTATGATTGTCTCTTGTGTGGCAACAACAAGGTCCTTTACTGTCGGTTCTTGTGTGGCAACAACAAGGTCCTTTACTATCATTTCTTGTGTGGCAGCAACAAGGCCTTGTATTATTGGCAACGTTGAATCCTTCCCATGCATGGATATTGGAGTGGAGATGGATAAGATGGTGAGCGAATGTTATGGAATGTAAAGGATATAGTATTCCTCCCCTAAATTGAAGAAATTGTCAACCCTTGAGAAATGGAAAAACATGAAGAATTTGGATAGAGGCCTAAGTGGCTTTCCAAATACAAATCTATAACATCTAATGAACTTAGATTAAATAAAATAAAAAGAAGCATACCTGAAATTACCTAAGAAGTCCATATTGTTTACAACATCATATTGACAGGGAAGAGATTTGATATGGTCCACCATAATTTAATAAACTTTGTAAGAAAGAGAAATGTGGATCTTGGAATTTTGGAGCACAATATGAGTTGTAGAATGAGATATGGAATAACCTTATGATGGAGAAGTGGAGCTTGGAGATATTTAGTCAAAGACCAAAATTGATGGAATTGTTTATTTATTATTTTATTTGCAAACATTATCCACCAACAAGATGGTTTTCAAACAATATGTGTCTAACTGGTCATAATTTTTATTTCCAAGGAATGCCCGCCAACAAGCTAGTTTTCAAGAATTACAAGGTCTGATGGCGCCTGAGACAGGTTTTCACCATCAAATTTATTAAGGAAGGAAATGGGATAACAGGGTGACTCAACATTGTAAGTGAGTCAAGTCACTTTATTGCATGGGTTAGGGATGGTTAGAGTAGGAAGTAGGAAGTGATGAGGCTGAAGTTGTGACTTAATAGTAGTGGTTATCCAAAATATATTATAAGGAAAATTTCAAGTCTTCAAGGGAAACCACATAATCAAAGGAACTTCATGAACTTCAACATGCAATTATTTTGAATTGGGAAGGAGGAAATGCATAGGCATATCGTGGTACTAATAAATGAGCAAAAAGGATTCATTTGTAGCAAGGGTATTGGAACTTGATTTTTAGAACATTGGTCTTTTCTTATTCAAAACGACTCTTCATTTATCTTTTTCTTGATCCATTGATAAGATAGGAGTAGAAACACATGAGTAACAACAATGGTGTAATAGAAACTGTAATATGTTGTAGATTTTGTGTTGCAGCTGCTGTGAAGTGTTGCAACTTCTGTGTGGGTGTTGCAACAAAATATGTGTTGCAACAACTGATGTAATGAGTTTTAGCACAAAATAGTTCCCTGGTGAGCTACAATAATTGTTTTAAGGTGTTTCAGAAATTTCATGGGAGTTGTAGCAACTACATGGGAGTTGTAGAAATTGCGCGGGAGTTGCAACAACTGTATTGTAACACTCCTTGAGTAGCAGGGGTGATTTTAAGAACCCCCCCTAAATTTATATGTATAATAAATGGGTGAATCCCCATGATACATAGGAAAAATTGAAGTCTATTTTATCAATAATATAAAATCTATATATAATTTTTTGGCGAATATTTTAGTCAATTATATAATCTTGTAAAATATTGGCGAATATTTCACTGAATTATAAAATATTGTAAAATATTGGCGAATCTTTCA
>SNQJ01S0035662.1:84845-99899 GCA_010110895.2 Picea sitchensis
CCAGTGTGGGCTACGTCCACCAGAGAAATTGCCAGGTCCTTCCTTTATTATTATCCAACAAATGAAGGGATACAACCTACAACAAAACCCACTGTAACTTCCTCTTCTTTCTCTCACAATCTCCTCTCTCAGAATACAATACTTGCCATAATGCATAGCTACAATACATTTCCCTCATAACAGAGGGTTGCCTTCTAGAGAAAAAAACCCTAACATAATTTCTACCATTAGATCTGCGACCTTATAATGAATGGTCCAAATTTACAATGAAATTACAATATACATTTACAAGGCAATTTTTGCTTCAGGGGCTTCGATCCCAAACCCCTGTTGGGGGACTGCTTGCCCCCAGACCCCCCAGCCAGTGGGATAGCTCCCCCAGACATCGAAGAGGGGGTACCCCCACTTTGCACTCCCCCACGTGGAAGAGTGTACATACTTCTGGGGTTTAAATACTTCATGGGGTATCAAACACGGCTGAAAGTAAAAGACCTATGAATCAGGAAGATAATCAGGCTCCACAACCAACAACATAGCCTCGGGCTGATGTGAGAAGTCTTGCTGATCCTTTTAACTTTGTCGCAGTTGTGGTAGGACCAATCATTGCTAAAGGACTAGCCAACATTGGAAGGGGCATTAGAGCTCCCTCCAATTCTTTGATTCTCTCCTTAAACCTGACATTCTTTGCTTCAAGGTCGTCAATAGAGTTTCCTAGAGCATCTCTAGTTGCTCGGTGCATCTGGGAGATCTGGGAAGGATGCATGTTCCATAGGTTAATCTCTAAATGAGATTTCCCTTTCTTATTCTTTACATCTTTTTTTTCAATAATCAAATTTTTGGATTCGCTGTCAAAAACAATGCTCTGAAATGTAAAAGACTCTTCTTCGTCAAAGCCCTCGGTCCCAATTATTTCCATTTGAGGGTTTTGGGGAGAAGTGTTCTCTAGATGGTCTTCATTGGGGAACACTTTCTCTATGTCAATTTCTAGTTCCATATATTCGAGGGAGATATCATGGATATCACTTTCTCCCTTCAGTCCCTCCTCTTCTTGCATAATGTTTTTTCGTTTCTTCCTCATAGGAAGTTTATGAGAACTTTCAATTTTTCTGGAGGGAGGGTTCTTATCTGCTCCTCTGCCGGAAGAACTGTGTGTGACTTTCTTACTTGGGTAGGCCATTGGAGTGCTACTCCGAGATGTTGTACTCTTGGGCATGACAGTCAGGGATTGGGAAATTTTCTCACCTAGACCTTTTCCTCTCTGCTTGTATGACTCATTGGTGCTCAGTATTATCTCCAGGTTATCGATGTCATGAGAAGGAGTTCCTGAGGCATTATATCCATCTTCATTTAGGATAGCGTTAATGAAATAATTGATGAAACCGATAGCCAATAGGTGTTCTACAAAAATACCATTAGGGTTGAACCCTTTTACTTTTTCAACATATTTCATATTGAGGCTATGGAAGTGGCCCATGAATTTGTCAATATTGTTCATATTCCTAAATATGAAATCCTCGACTTTCCAATGTAGTTGTATGGATTTCTTTTTTCTCTTTTCATGGAAAAAATTCAACCAGTAGGTGTACTACCTTTCTATCTCAACAACAAACATTCTATCAGATATGTGACATGGAAGGAAGGAAGGATTTTCTTTGGATCCAAAAGTCCTTATAAAATTATAGTTCTCCATTTGTTCCAGTGTCCCTTTCCTATCTAGGAACTTGCTCGCCTGGTCAGACATATGGGGAAAATCCTTTCCAAATATCAACCCTTTAAAAGCTAAGACAATATCATTAAAGACTTCATTAAAATGTTGGGATGCCTTGTGTCTCCATAATGTATGATACAAGAAGGATACTGGGTCAAATTCGTAGTTTACCTTCTTACACAGAGATAATTTTGGGAATGGACAGCAATGCGATATCGCGAAAACTAAGTAAGATGACATAAATAATTTCTTCTCCCTTTTGTATTGCGATAAATGGGAAGATATTTTAATGGAAATCAACTTACCCCAATCAAATATGGATTTGTTTTTTACCGTAAAATATAAAATATACAGAATCATCCGAGAGATGTTGGTTGTAGTTTCTTATCCTATTATCCTCGTGAAAATCCATGCAATTTCCTGGAAAGGGTTTTTGAATGCAATAACCTGTAATCTGGTGATGTCCTTGGGGATGGTCATTGGGTCCTCTAAGAATTATGGTAAGATTTCCAATACATTATCATGTTTCTTTAATAAATCCCTACAATTCTCTCCCTTGATTGTAAGCATTGTCTCGGGAAGTCTCAACATATTTCGAAATACTTGAGGTGATAGGGAGAGTGGGGAATGGTCCTACAGCTAGATAATCCACTGGTTTGTAATATATATCTTGGCGCACTAGGTGACCAACCCCTTATAGTCAAAAAATTCCAAGACACAACCTGCTTGCGCAATTCCAGACATCTAAATAACTTCCTTCTGGGCAGAAGGGGATGAGTAGTAGGAATAAGCTCTGGACCAATGAAAACTCTGGTCCTCACGCCCAAAAATATTCAACATATATCCATAGAAATGTTGTCAATTTGCAGCCATAAGGTGATGATAATGTTCCTTTTCTCTTGATAGTATTTAAAATAAACGATGGAGGATGATAATATAATCTCTCATAAATCTTTTTTTAATGCGTTTTAATGGGAGATGTCCTCGAGCTTTTCGATTATTAATTCAAATCTTTTCGAACCTGTGTGGTGAGTTTTCACTAATAAAATCACAATTAATGTGAATTGGGAAGGGCGTGAAGGTGGACAGGATGGATGGGAGATAAAATCCTTTGAAACTTTTGTGAACCTGGGAGTCCAGGAACTCATGGATCTATGACAACAAGAGGTGAAGAATAGACTAAGTTGGGAAATGAGGGGCGGTCATATGGACTCATTGTAGGTATAGTGAATATTGTGAGTTCGAGGAGTCTGGGTTTGAATTGTAGATCACAGAAATTTTGGGTACAATATGTATATCATGGAACACGAGACATGAGATTTCGATACCACCAACCCGCGGTCATAAAATTGGCTAAGTATGGAAAGGACCGATGGTCGGTCGGACTCATGATGTGACGATATATATGGAGATGAGGGTCTGTGATTCCTCCAACCCAAGAATTCGTGATCATAGAAATGAGACTAAGTATAGAACCAAAAAGGGATAATAGAGGGGGAGAAGAAAAGGGAAAAACGGGTAAGTATAGAAGAGGGAAAATAAAGGGAGAAAAGAAATTGGGAAAAATAGAAAAGAGGAGGAAATTTTTGGAAGCGCGAAATGAACTCAACAACAGACTCCAATTGTGGGATGATAACCCCCTGTGGGTTGTCAAGAATACATAATCTCTCATGATGATGTACTTCCACCCATTGGTCTATGGAGTGAGATTTAAGAATATACAAAAGAAAATAAAATTATGTACAATGAAAATGAAAGAAGTGCTAGGAGAAAAAACCTTTCAAATGCTTCCCATTGACAGGAAACATTAACCTTTTTCCTTTCATGTCTTGGAGCATATATGAGTTAAATCCCAATATCTTTTCGACGACAGAGGGTCTGATCCAGAGAGCTTGGACCTTTGTATGCATGGATGGATTCTCCTTGGATTTGTTCCAAAGCAATACCAGTTCTCCTTTATTAAAGTTCTTCATAGTGGTGCTTTCGTCAAAATATCTTGACACTCTACTTCCTCTAAGAAGTTTAATTCAGGGCTATGCTTCATTCCTCTTCTAATTTCAGCAACTGATTGATTCATTTCTGGATAGGTGAAGTGTTTTATGTATCCTCGATGTTAACAACGGATATTAATGCGTTAAGCTCGAGGATGATAGAATTTTTTTCCTCTTTGCCATAAACCAATAAATATGGAGACATCTCGGTGCTATCTGATGTAGGAGCATCGTATAAAGCCCAACTGTGTGCCTAAAACCAAGGAGACCATTGGATGCGCAGATGCGATTAAATATGTTTTTGTGGAAATGTTGTGAATCTCAAGGTCTGAAACATTAATGTAATGGGCAGGAGGAAAGTGTAGTCGCATTTATATCTTGAAGATCCAAACTGATTTTGGAGCATATGTTCCTATCCGTGGATGTAATAGGAATTTAAGTCTGTTTAATGCAAGTAGGTAGATTTAATTTAATAGATTAGATAGTTTAGGAGCTTAGGAGGGAAAATGGATGATAGACACCCTCACCTTGTATCTTGAAAATAACTCATTATTATTCAGAATTTTGTAGGTTGTAGAGCTGCATAGGAGAACAGAGAATTCTATGCATTCTAGCTGTTGTTATTTACCATGTACAGGAGCACTGGAATTAATAGAATAAATCTTTGATTCCAAATCTATGTGTTTGTTATGGTTGTTAGAACCACCTGTTAAATGGTATGTTATAGGCTTGTTTTCATTCTCGGTATGCATTTTATTTCAATGCTATGTGTGTGTGCATGCTCTAGAAATCTATGTTGAATATTTGAATTCTGGACAAAGGGGAGAATGAGTTTCAGTTGTTTCTCTTTCTGAGAACTCCTACAAAGAGTGCAGTGGAGGGTATGCAAGGAGTGTGTCGACCAGGTTCTGAAATTCATCTCAAAACTCTTAGAGGAGATTCAAATTGCCTTTACAGGAAGAAGTACTACCAAGGCACAGAGCCGTGCAAGGTGTGTGTAGGCTGAGTGAAGAAGGTTGAAGGACTACTACTGCAAAGGGTGTGCAGATTCAGAAGTTCCAAATAACCAGAGGTTATTTGAAATTTTTTGCAAGGAGTGCGCGTAGAGACCCTTTTAGAAGCCTTGGATTCGCAAGAGAAATCTCAGAAGAGATAGAACCTTTGTAGTGTTCAAATTGAGATGGAGGTCGAAATCGTCTTGCGGGAGTTAAGTTCGGGAGGGAGGACGCCACATCATTTGGAAATAAGTCCTCATGGATTTGAAAACAGACGGTGGAATCACTTTAAGGAGAAGTGTCGAAGTTCTATGGACCATTGGATCTGATAGACCAGCAGAGGGATTAAGGTTGAGTTTCTTTCAACACCCATAAGCTCAGGAGGAGTGGTGACCATTAGATCCAGATCGATGAAGACCGTTGATCTTGTATGTGAATTCGCATATCGGAGTTCAGGGAATGGAGTGACCAGTGGTTTGGGTCAAGTGTTGTGGATTTTTGATTGGAAAAATCCCGATACAATGAGGGTCATTAGATTGAGGGAGACACACAACCGTTGATCTCGTTGAAGGCACGATTTCAGAGTCGGGGAATTGTAGAGGGAGAGGAACGATTGTTCATTTTTCTCTCAAGTTGCGAAAGACGAAGACTCGTGCGAATAGGTGGCAAGGACCCACTCTGTAAGTGGAGTAAACAAAGGTGACAAGTGGCGTGCGCTCGTCGCTTTGGGTGGAGTCAAACTTCATTGACATATCGCATTTCGGGGATTCACAAGGGAAGAGCACAAGAGTTTGGCACTCCAACTCGTGAAGTCATGAGTTGCGAAAGGTGCTTGCGTTAAGGCTTGGCTGTGGTCATATTGGAAAAGGGGCTGAAGAGGGGGCTTACACCTTAATTCCATTCACAATTTCACATTTCGGCTATTGCCAAGGGCTGTGGCATTGTATTCAAAGTGCCCAACTTGCGAGACCCGAAATCCTTCGTGGGTTTAAACAAGGAGTTTAGTTAACCCTTGTTGTGGTTTAGAGAAGATCCTACGTGGATTTGGGCCTGAGGGTAGGAGGTTTGCACCAATTGTGGTATCAGAGCCCAGAACAAATTCTTTGCTTTTTGTAGCAGAGCGAAAAGAGGAATTTTACAGCCATGCTACCAAGAAGAAGAGAAAGGTCCATGCCTAATCCAACAGTGGAAAGAGAAATGTGTGAATTACATGCTAGACTTGATGCTATGGAGACAAGATAGAGGTGAACAATTGACGTTGGGGATATCAACAAAGATGAAAGTGAAAATGAAGCTGAAAACGAAGGAGAAGAAGTTGCAGCTGAAGATGTTGCATAAGAATGCTTATTCAGGGTTGTTGCAAGGATAGGTGCTAAGGGAAAAATGGACATTCCAATGTACGAAGGAAACCTAGACGTTGAAGATCTTCTAGATTGGTTTAGAGCTATGGACAAATACTTCAACTATGAGGATTTAGAAGAAGACAAGAAAGTTAAACATGTCATTACTAGACTTAAAGGGCATGCATCACTGTGGTGGGATGAACTGCAGGCTAACAGATGTTGCAAGGGCAAGCATAAAATCAAGAGCTGGGATAGAATGGTTGCATTGGCCATCGCCGAAGAGCGTGTTTGAAGTTCGAAGCTTCCATGGTTTGGATAACTTCTACAGAAAATTCATCCGAAACTTCAGTGGAATTAGTGCACCGATGATGGATACGGTGAAGAAGCGGCATAAATATTTTCATTGGACAAACGAAGCAGAGAAGAACTTCAACCTGCTGAAAAGGAAGATCACTGAGAAACTGATTCTGGTTTTGCCAGATTTCAGCAAAACATTTCAGGTCAGGTGTGACGCGAGTGGATTTTCCATTGGAGTGGTCTTGAGCCAAGACAATAGGCTGATCACATATTTTAGTGGAAAACTAAATGAAGAAAAGAACAAGTACTCCATGCATGACAAAGAATTCTACGCAGTCATACAAGCGCTGAAGAAATGGAGGCATTGTTTGGTTCCAAAAGAGTTCGTTTTGTACAACGATAATCACACTTTGCAATTCGTGACTCGACAGGAGAAGTTGAACCAAAAACATGCTAAATGGGTTGAATACATGTAGAATTTTACTTTTGTGATTAAGCATATTTCTGGAACTGCTAACAAAGTTGTTGACGCTTTGAGCAGAAAATGTTTGCTTATGCAAGAATTTAGAGTTAAGACTTTGGGTTTTGATAACCTCAAAGAATTGTACCGGGATGATCTAGATTTCAAAGAGGCACATGAGGCGTCTGAGAATGCAATTTTCAGGGACAAAAGCCAATGGATAGAGTACATGATCCAGGATGGACTATTTTTCAGAGGCAATCAACTATGTATTCCAAAATGCTCCATGAGGGAGAATCTGCTGAAGGAGAAGAGGATTGGTCGGACACTTCAGTCATGACAAAGCATTCTCAAAGTTGAATGGCTCATATTACTAGCCAGGGATGAGGACAGATGTGAAGAAATTTGTGGATAGGTGCAATTTGTCAGCACACGAAGGGAAAAAGGCAGAACACAAGGTTATATCAGCCATTACCCATACCCGAAAGGTCATGGGATGCAATGAGCATGGATTTCATATTAGGACTACCAAGGACACAATGGGGATATGATTCAATCTTTGTAGTGGTGGACAGATTTTCAAATATGGCACATTTCATACCATGCCAAAAAATCAACGACGCAACTCATATTGCGAACTTGTTTTTCAAGGAAGTCGTCAGACTTCACGGCTTGCCAAAGAGTATTGTTTCTGATTGAGATACCAAGTTCGTGGGACATTTCTAGAGGACCTTATGGAAGAAGCTGGGGACAAACTTGTCTTTTAGCTTAGCGTATCATCCTCAAACGGATGGACAGACAGAGGTCATGAACATAAGCTTGGGAGATTTGTTAAGGAGCTTAGTGACTGAACACCATAGTCAATGGGATCACATTCTGCCACAGGCAGAATTCTCTTACAATGATTCACTCAATAGAAGCATAGGGCAGAGTCCATTCCAAATTGTATATGGAATGAAGCCAAGGGGAGTCTCTGAATTGAAAAATTCAGAACAAGCTGAATTCAGGAGTGCTAGTGCAAAGGACTTTCCAGAAGGAATGAAGGAGCTTCATAGCAAAATCAAGGAGAGATTGTAGAGTTCAAGTCAAGAGTACAAGCGTAGAGCAGATCAACATAGGAAAGAAATTCAATTTGAAGTTGGTGATTTGATTCTTGCACATTTGAGGAAGGAAAGGTTCCCAAGGGGAACATACAACAAGCTGAAGATGAAGAAGATTGGACTGTGCAAGGTCATAAGGAAATTTGGGACAAACGCATATGAAATTGAATTACCCGATGGGGTCGGAATCTCATCGATATTCAATGTTGCGGATTTGTACCTTTACAGAGATGAAGAAGCAGGAGCAGAAGATGAACAAGAAAATATTCAATGGACAAAACAAATGCCTGTAGCTGAAAAGCCACAGATGGAAAGCATAATTGACAAGAGGATCAACAGAAAGACGAAGAGAAAAGAGTATTTTAAATACTTGGTCAAGTGGATAAGACATCCAATTGAAGATGCTAGCTGGGAGAATGAAGCAGAAATTCAAAGACATGGACAAACCATGCAAGAGATCATGAATAGGAGTTCATGAAAATTTTCAAGCGAGGGAGTATGATGCAGGAGCATCGTGTAAAGCCCAAATGCGTGCCTAAAACCAAGGAGACAGTTGGACGCACATATAAAATTAAATACATTTTTGTGGAAACGTTGTGAATTCCAAAGTCTGAAACATTAATGTAATGGGTAGGAGGAAAGTGCATTCGCATTTATATGTTGAAGATCCAAACTGATTTTGGAGCGTATGTTCCTATCCGCGGATGTAATAGGAATTTAAGTCTGTTTAATGCAAGTAGGTAGATTCAATTTAATAGATTAGACAATTTAGGATCTTAGGAGGGAAAACGGATGATATACACCCTCGCCTTGTATCTTGAAAATAACTCATTATTATTCAAAATTTTGTAAGTTTTAGAGTTGCAGAGGAGAATAGAGAATTTTATGCATTCTAGTTGTTGTTATTTACCATGTACAAGAGCACTGGAATTAATAGAAGAAAGATTTGATTCCAAATATATGTGTTTGTTATGATTGTTGGAACTACCTGTTAAATGGTATGTTACAGGCTTGTTTGCATTCTCTGTATGCATTTTATTTCAATGCTATGTGTGTGTGCAGGCTCTAGAATTCTATGTTGAATATTTGAATTCTGGACAAAGGGGAGAATGAGTTTTAGTTGTTTCACTTTTCGAGAAATCTTGCAAAGAGTGCAGTGGAGGGTCCACAAGGAGTGCGTCGACCAGGTTCTGAAATTCATCTCAGAACTCTTAGAGGAGATTCAAATTGTCTTTACAAGCAGAAGTGCTAGAAAGGCACAGAGCCATGCAAGGTGTGCGTAGGCTGAGTGAAGAAGGTTGAGGAAATGCTGCTGCAAAGAGTGCGTAGAGTCAGAAGGTCCAAATAACCGGAGCTTATTTGAAATTTTCCGCAAGGAGTGTGAGTAGAGACCCTTTTGGAAGCCTTGGATTTGCAAGCGAAAGATCAGAATAGATAGAACCTTTGTAGTGTTCAAAGGGAGACGGAGGTCGAAATCGTCTTGCGGGAGTTAAGTTTAGGAGGGAGGACGCCACGTCATTTGGAAAGAATTACTTGTGGAATTGAAAATGGACGGTCAAATCACTTCAAGGAGAAGTGTCGAAATTTCGTGGACCATTGGATCTGATAGACCAGCAGAGGGATTAAGACTGAGTGTCTTTCAACACCCATAAGCTCAAGAAGAGTGGTGACCATTAGATCCAGATCAACGAAGACCGTTGATCTTGTATGTGAATTCGCGTATCAGAGTTTGGGGAATGGAGTGACCAGTTGTTTGGGTCGAGTGTTATGGATTTCCGATTGGAAAAATCCTGATACAACGAGGTTCGTTGGATCAAGGGAGTCACATAGCCATTGATCTCTTCGAAGGCACGATTTCAGAGTAGGGGACTTGTAGAGGGAGAGTAACGGTTGTTCATTGTTCTCTCAAGTTGCGAAAGTCAAAGACTCATGCGAACAAGTGGCAAGGACCCACTCCGTAAGCAGAGTAAACAAAGGTGACAGGTGGCATGTGCTCGTCACTTTGTGTGGAGTCAACCTTCGTTGACATATCACCTTTCATGGATTCATAAGGGAAGAGCACAAGATTTTGGCACTCTAACTCGTGAAGTCGCGAGTTGCGAAAGGTGATTGCGTTAAGTCTTGGTTGTGGTCATATTGGAAAAGGGGATGAAGAGGGGCCTTACACCTTAATCCCATTCACATTTTCATGTTTTGGCTATTGCTAAAGGCTGTGGCATTGTATTCGAAGTGCCCAACTTGCGAGACCTGAAATCCTTCGTAGGTTTAAACAAGGAGTTCATTTAACCCTTGTCGTGGTTTAGAGAAGATCCTACGCAGATATCAACATGAGGGAAGGAGGTCTGCACCACTATCCTTCGAGGTATTTCAACTTTCCCATAATGCCTCTGTTAGCTTCAGATGCAAATTCTTTTGATTGTTGTCAACGGTTTTCTTAAGTATTTGCACCAATGTTTTGTTTGTGGACTCAGAAAGGCCATTTCCTTGTGCATAATAGTTCGATCATTGACCCATGATGATATTATATTGTTCGTAAAACTATGTGAACTTTGATCCGATGAATATCGAGCCATTATATGTGATGAATTTGTCAGGGACACCAAATCTTGGCAGAATGTTGTCCTTAAGGAATTTAATCAATTCTTCAGCATCATCCTTCATCAGCGCCACCGCTTCTAGCCATTTCGTGAAATAATAAGTAGTTGTCAGAATATACATGTTGGCCCTTGACCAAGTTTTGAGGACCCTTGGTCATGTTTGACCTATTTTTGGGACTTCGACAAGCTGTCGAAGGCGGAGCGCAAGACGAAGCGGAGATCGTGGGATCTCGACCCCTTTTAGGGCCCTTTTTGGGATTTGGGATTATGTAACGGGTATGGGAATGTCGACCCATGGGCTTACCCATGTTTAGGCCCATTTTGTAATGTAAGAAGAGGCCATAGTTTAGATAGATAGGTGATGTAAGAAGAGGCCATAGTGTGCTAAGTGTTGAAGTTCGATCTATGTGATCGAAAATGCTAAGTGCCAAGTAGAGATTTCTTTTTTGCATACTGTATGAGGCTTGCAAAGCTCAGTGCAAGCGAGTGTAAGATATTGAGAAGAGGCTTAGTTTTTTAACCTAGACAAGGGAAGGAGGATCTAGCTAGGTGCGCAGATCTCCTGTCCTCTGCGGAGTAGGGTTTTTGAGGTTCTGTGCATGTAACTGATTGTAGAATCTAATAAAGAAGATGAAGAATTGGTGGACGTAGCCCTAGGGTGGGGGTGAACCATGTACATGTTGTGTTTCTCTGCTTTGTGCAATTTATTCATGTGTTTATATGTTAACTTGCTTAGTGCTTCGATATAGATGAATGGTAGATATATATGTTAATGTTATGTGCTTAATAGTATGGATGAATACTAACTCTAGCCCATGTGGATGTGCTTAGTGCTTGAATATAGGAGATCTGGTTAAATACTGCAATGCTCTGTAATTAGGGTTTAACTGCGCTGTAAACTAAGACTGGATATTGATGAACTGTAACTGCTAAGTGCCATGTTAAGGTGTTATAGTCATAGATCTGTGTCCCAACTAAGGTTGTAGACAGTGGAGTCCTGCAACCACCCCTGCCTCTACCTCGGGGGAGACTTCATCTACTTCGCAGGTGTTTTTGAAAGGGTCGGTAGTTAGGGTTTTGTTGATGTGTTGTTGTAGAATTGAACCCTAGGTCTGCCCCTATGCCAACAAATGGTTTTGTTGTTGGGACCAAAAATGTGATTGTTGGGAACTAAGGAAAGAGAAGCTTTGTGCGAAGATCTGACCTAAAATTGTGAAAGATCTATGTGTAGATCTGTCGCTCTAGTCCATAGTATTATACTCGATCTATGAAGCTTTGTGCTAAGAAAAGAAGTCTGATCTGAAGAAAGGAGGTAAGATCTGAACGCTTTGTGCTCTGATAGAGGTAAGAATAGTAAAAAGTTTTAGATCTAAAATCTTTGTGCTCTGTTGAAGATAAGATTAGTGGAAATTTTTGTTTCTAAAGTATGGATCTAGGTATGTTTGATAAGATTTTACCTAGCTTGAAAACTAGGGTAGTGATGGATGAAAGAAGATTTGATATGAGTAGATCTGATAAGAATAGTGAAAGATATGTTATACCTATGCATAGAGAGAATGTTTGGACTAACAAATGGATGCAGGATCCTAGAAATAATTTTTTGTAGGTTAGCTACTATGATCCTAGTGTGTAGTATAGGAAAGGTTGGGGATCATTTAAAAGAAAACGAGGATTAACCCTTTGTTACAGTTGCAGAAGACCGGGACATATGGCTAAGGAATTCCCTGGTAGAAGATCTAGTTGTATTTGTTGTAGAGCTATGGACCATGAAGTATTGGATTTCCCTAGAATGATTGCTAAGGTTGAAATAATGAATATGAACCAAGAAAACCCTAAGGCAGATCTAGAAACTGAGATTATGGCAGAAACCCTGAAAGAATCAGAGAAAGTATTTCTATAGATGAAAGAAACTCTGAATGACCACCGACATATTAGCTTATCAGAGATCTTCAAAGAAAAAGAGTGCATTGAATCAAGAATATGAGACTTTGACATTGACTATGTTCTGAATGAGGAAACATAGTTGAATATCATGACAGAAAGAACTTGGAAAATTTTAGGGGAGCATGCTTTGATTCCTTCATTGGGAGGAATAGGATTATTTAGAGGAAAACTGATAACCCTATGTGGAATACTTACCCATATATCTATGAGTGCTCATGGAACTTCGACAAAGGAATATTTTGAGGTTGTTAAATTTATTGAAAACAGGGCTCCATTTACCATGTTACTAGGAAAACCTTGGATCGAGAGGGACCAGACTAGAAGGAAATAAGAAGAAGTCTTAGAGAATAAAAAGAAAGAATTAAAATATTTCATGACTAGGAGGATCGCGCAGTTGATTGAAAAACAAGAGAATAGATCGAAGCTACTTAGGACTAGAGACTTGGATGCCGAAGTTGCAAGAACACAAGAAGATTTGCAGAAGACTGAAGTACCTATCCAAGATAGAGAAGAAGTATTACCCTTGAATCTTAGGAAAGAATATAAACAACGCGAAGTTACTATACCAAGAGGATATAAGAATCAGACTGAAAAGAGGAATACCAAGATGACGCTCACTGGAAAGAAGGCTCAAAATCTCAGCAAGAAGAGAGCAAAGATCGAAAAGTTACAGAAGGTTCTAGAGGGAACTTCGCAAAGGGAAAATTTACAAAAGAAGAACTTCGTCGAGATACCAGAACAATGTCACATGGAACTTTGCCATAGCGAAGCAATATAGCCATTGGGAACAATATAACTGTTAGACCAACACCTCAAATGGGTATAAAGGAATTTATGGTTAGACAAGTCACCATCAGACCGTTGGGATGGCGCCGTAACAAACAGAACTGAGTTAATGGAGGCTTCTCGCTCGTTGGAGAGACATGTTGCTTCATTATCTATTTATTCCATCGAACCTTGCATCGAGAACACTTTTTATAACCGTGAATCAGAGCCCACAAATTAGTTGATTTTGCATAGTGATCATCGTGCTATCACCATCCGTCCCATTGCATTGACTAGTTACTGTTCGAAATTTAGAGATTCAACCATGAGCGCGTATGTTCGAATAACTTAACGCTGTCGAAGAGTATTTGAAGGAGGTACTCATTGACCTCATGAATGAAAGAGTAATGTCTATGGGTATACAAGCGTCGTTGACGAGAGGAGTGCAAGCCTCTCTGTCGACTTCTCGCGGATCCGGGCCATCTTGACCAGTAACAGAGAAGAGAACCAAGCACAGAGATGACCTAGAAAATGTGAAGCTGATCCCTACCATATTGCCCAATTACATCTCGCCTCTGGCCGGGGAGGTGTGTCGAGATAGTGTGCCAAGAGATTTTGAGTACACCATGGTTACTGTGTACCTCTCGAAGGGGATACGCGTAGTAAGAGAACAATAGGACAAGATGGCAGCATTGAAGTTCAACGACTTCAACCTCGGAGATCGCAAGAACTATAGCATGCTCACCATGTACAAATACTTGACCAAGACGAAGGGGAAGAATTTGAAGATAATCCCCTAGCTATGGATGATGAACCTCGTCCAGTCCACCCTATTGAACATAATGAAAATCCCACACTTCAGAAGGCACCAGGAAGTTAACGCCTGTGTCAAGATACTACTTTCATGTTACCATGGTGGGTTCTTATGGCTCGATCGCCAAATCATAGTAGATCTGACATTGATCCATAGGATGATAGGATTAAGTATGCAAGGACCTGATCCACAGGACTTCTATCCAGGAAAATCTACAGATTGCGCACTAGCATAGAAGATCAAGGATACATATGACAATATTGAGAAGGGGATGTGAGGCTACAAGGTAGCTTCCATCCAGAATGGCGTAGTGCGCCTAGCATGTCAGTTAATTGCAGGAAATCTAGTAAGGAAGAACCGACCCATGTAGGTCACAGGCTTTGATGTTGACCATGCAGGGAAGTGCGTGGAAGGTCTACAGATGAACTGGGTGAAGTACCTATTTAATCATCTTGAACTAGATTGTTGCGAAGCACAAGATCAGGGCTATGAATTCGATTTTAGCTGTCTCTTGATCCTCATTGCATTTGTTTCTTGGGAAATGCCAGAAGGTCTGACCTTCTTGGACATCGAGCTATTCGATCCGCTTGCTATGAAGTTCACCATTCTCTGGTACTCGAGCGATATGAGCAAATAGTGGCAGTCTATTATCAGACTAATCGGTAGGTGTGGACACTCATAGATTTCCCTAGATCCACCTAGATCTAGAACAAAATAGGACAGGACATGACTCTTTCCCTAAGTTACGACCATTGAATTAGCTAGTAAGGAGGAACAAGTGGCATACTTTTGTATCGCTTCCTTAAGTCTCTGTTGCTCTCGCTTCGCTCCAGTGCTCTTGTGAGGTCAAGACCAAGACAAAACAAACCAACCAAAGTGAAGATAGAAAAATGTATTCAATCGTCAACTTATGTGTATGATCAAGGAATTACACAATAAAGTAAGAATGACTTTCTGGGAAAAGGACATGCCATTGTATCATATTAATTGAAAGTAGAAGATACAACCTGATCGCCTTGATGTTGCAAGCTTCCTTTCGG